>WNHD01016578.1:0-10280 GCA_011057455.1 Ganaspis sp. Gsp50 | reverse complement strand
TCTTATTGTAAGAAAAATTTACACTAAATTTAAGTATAAAATATTCTTAAATAGGAGCCAAGAAAATATACTTAAAACTAGTTTACGGGTTTTTCTGTGAAGAAATAAACAAAGAAGTAAATAAAAGAGAGAAATAAATGAATAAACAAATATATGAAGAAATAAACAAAGAATTACATAAATATATAAAGACAAATAAACAAAGAAGTACATAAATATATAAAGACAAATAAATAAAGAAGTATATAAAGGAAGAAATAAAGAACAAAATAATTCAATAAAATATAAAGTAAATAAAAATATATCTATAAGTACAAAAAGTAAATCATTTTCTGCTGTGAAAAAAATAGATGCATACAGAATGTAGTAACACACTTTTCGGAGCAAAAAACAGGATATGATTTAATCCCACATTTCGTCATGTATTGGAAAAAAAGAATTGATTAATTAATAATTATTAAGAAAATTTTAAAGTCCAGCCAGCGTGTTGTTAAGCTACTCTAGCAAAGAAATATTTGTTAATTAATTATTAATTATTAAGTAATCTTTTACAAAGTTATATTCGCACTTTGTACGCAGAATAAAGCTTCAGCTGCAATGGACTTTTTTGTCTCTTTAGTATAAATAATCAGAATAAATAATGAATATAATGAAATTACGAGGAATAATAATGAAGCTAACGTGGGAATTAGCTTGCAACTGGATGCAGATCCTGGCTCTGTCGATGACGAAGACGAAGTACGATTTACTTAGGAGTGGGTCTGCTGGAGCGAAAGTGCAGGTATATATTGCTGGTGATAGTCTCAAAGCAGTCTCAGTGTAAAATACCACAGGCTAGCATGAGCATCCAGGTGAGCTCTTGGCGTCCGAGAGGATGTTTAATTACAATTCCGCGGAGGGGGGGAGGGTGCGATAAACGCGCGAGAGATAAGCCATTTCAAACCAAGAAGCTCTAATTCCTCTAATCAAACTTGGGGGAACACCCTTTTCCATAAAATTGTGCTCACGAAATTACAGTGCGAGTGTTCAATTCAAAATTTGTATTGGCAAATCTGTAGCAATCCAGTGATCGGCGATTATCAATTAATCATGAAAAAAAAGCAATAAAATTTGTGCAATTGATGAAAGACTTTTTTTGGTGATATTGGGAATCTCTGGTTGTTTTACTGGAGAAGGCTTTATTTTTTTAAATTTATCTGATATGGGCGGAAAGTGCACTTTTTTAATGCTAGTGTAAAAACCATAAGTGACTTGTTAGAAGGTGATTTTCGTATTTTATCGGTGCCATGAACTACTTCTGCACTGTAATTTCGGGGACAATATCTATTTTAATATTGAGTCGTGGTCTTGCAATTTCGTTTTTTTAATATCGCAAGGGATGAACATAAAAAAATGGAATGAAATTCGGTTTACGAATATTGTATTTTTTTAAAATGGTTATATGCATTTTGCTTTTAATTTACTATTTTATTTGTATATAAAACGTATTTTTTATAACTATTTTAACTTTTAATATTGCAATGGGTCGAGGAATTTTTAAAATTGGCTTTTGTTTTATAAATTAACTTTTTAAGAGTTCAAGTTGCAGTTTAGAGTTTTTTTCGGAACATATTAAAAGCTTTTTAAAGGTTTTTAGAAGCTTTCTATAAAAGATTTTTATTGTTTTTAGAAAACAATCATATTGCTCTTTGCAATAACTTTTTTTATTTTTCGCAAAAACAATGAAAACTAATGAAAAGGTAATTTTTTTATGCTGATATTTGATTGCGATTACTTTAAACATTATTTGTATTCTATAACTTAGGTTTGTGATTTTGAACGTATTATTTTTGGCGACGTTTTCGGAGACATTTTCCGAAACATTTTTGTAAACATTTTTGTAAACATTTTTGTAATCATTTTTGTAAATATTTTTTGTAACTTTTTTGAAAACATTATTTTGCTGAGACATTTTTGTAAACATTTTTGTAAACATTTTTGTAAACATTTTTGTAAACATTTTTTGTAACTTTTTCGAAAACATTATTTTGCTGAGACATTTTTGAAAACGTTTTTTAAGCAATGCTGGTTTTTTCCTTTGTGTGAATTTTTTTGTAATTTCGGTACTTTACTACCGTTATTATTACTTTATTTGTCGTTAAATGGTTGTTATTTTATTGACAATGGGTGCGAATAATAAAAACTTGTAATTAATCAGTTTGGAATTAAAGTTACGTTATAGCTCAAAACAAGGAAAAATTTGCGGAATAGTAAAAAAATACGTATATTTGTTAAAAGTATTAATTGATTATCACACC
The DNA here is from genome assembly GCA_011057455.1 of Ganaspis sp. Gsp50. NCBI lineage: Eukaryota > Metazoa > Arthropoda > Insecta > Hymenoptera > Figitidae > Ganaspis > Ganaspis sp. Gsp50. Next base: position 7,983 of record WNHD01016578.1, on the reverse strand, counting down.
TTCGAGACCAACTTCGTTTTTTTCCAAAGTATTCAAAAATTTCAAAATCAATATAAATCTTTTGGAATACTTTTGAAACTAACTTTAAACAAAAAATGTACCCATCCATAATTCAACTGGAAACAAACTCAATAATAAATCAATAAAATAATTAAAATAAATAAATAAAATAAATAAAAGACGGACAATAAATGAAATAAATAAAAGACGGAAAATAAATGAAATAAATAAAAGACGGAAATTAAATAAAATAACTAAAATACGGAAAAAAAATAAAACAAATAATTTTTAAAAAGCTGATTTTTTTATTACAATCTATTCCTTCTCAATTTTTTATTAATAGCACAGCCCCACAAACAAAAACAATTTTTTTGTCCGATTAGACAACTTTCTTACTTATTTTAAGTCACTGAATCTGAATTCAAGACAAAAATTCAAAAATTATTTCTCGTTTTCTTCCTAGCCTCAAAAAACAAGAAATGAAAGTTTAAATTGTTGTAGAATTTGTAAAGACTATTTTCAAAAATGCAAAACTTTTAATGTTATGCATTTTTAAGGGCAGAATTTAATATTAATTATTTAATATTTAATAATTTTAAGGCCAGAAAATTTGAAAAATATTCAGTCGTTTCCGAGATATTACCTCAACCGTCTGCGCTTGTAAATCGGCCAAACTGGTCAGTTATGTCTCCAGTCACACGTTATTTTCAGATAAAATCTCAGTTTGGCCGATTTATAAGCGCGGACGTTTGGAGTCATATCTCGGGAACTACTGAATATTTTTTAAGTTTTCTGAGCTTAAAATAAAGGTAATGCTTCAAAGATTACATTAGTGTAAGATTTGCATTCTTTATACAGTTTTTACAAATTCTACCACAATTTAAACTTAAATTTCTCGTTTTTCGAAAATAGAAAGAAAGTGTGAAGTAACTATTGAATTCTGACCTCGGATTTGGATTCAGCGACCCGAAATACGTCACTGAAAATAATATACATATAAAATAAAAAAATATAAAATAATATAAAATTAATAATAAAACTGAAAATTAATTTATTAATTTTCATTATAAAATTTAATAATTTTTATTAATTAGTTTCTGAGGGATATAAGGTTCTTAGAATTGAAAATACATAAGCTTGAATAAATGCAACAGCTAATTCTAAAATTATTAGAATAGATTGAGTTAGAATTAAAATAATAATTAAAATTGTATTTAGAGAGGATGATGTATTTCTTATTCATGTAATTAATAAATGTCCAGTAATTATATTGGCAGATAATCGTACTGCTAAAGTTAATGGACGAATAAAATTTCTAATGGATTCAATTAAGACTATAAAGGGTATTAGATATAGTTATATATAGTAAGTAAAGATATACAGTTAATCTTGACGTCTTAAAAATTTGGACCAATAAGGAAGCGTCTTACGTTAATTTCACCAACAATTGCAAAAGCCAAATGTCAAAACGTCAAAGACGCCTGTTTTTGCAATGGATTCTTCCAAAATGAATGAAAATTAAATTTTCGATACAAATTGTTTTACAGAAAGTCGTCTTGTTGGCGCTAGTAGCCACAGTGGTGGTTGCCACTGAAGTAAAAAAGATCGATGACCCCAAGAGCAAAAGAGGATTGGAGCTTGGATTAGGACACCTGGGAGGTGTAGGTGACCTTGGAGGTCATGGAGGACTCGGATTGGGAGATGGAGTCGCAATTGGTGGAGGTTTGGGAGTAGGTGTCGGAGGAGGAATTGGATTGGGAGGAGGAATTGGAGTTGGAGGAGGTGACGGAGGACGCATTTCTGCCATCACCATCCACCGGGAAGTTCCTGTTCCAGTTCCAGCACCATACACAGTTGAACGTCCAGTTCCAGTGCCCTACGCAGTTCCAGTCAAAGTCCCAGTCGATAATCCTATCCCCTATCATGTTCCAAAGCCCTACCCAGTTCATGTCGAGAAGAAAGTCCCTGTCAAAGTTCCAGTCAAGATTCCCGTCCACATCGAGAAGGAAATCCCCGTCCCAGTAAAAGTCCCCTACATTGTCAAGGAATCTTATCCAGTTTATGTTAAGGCTCATGATCACCATGACAGTCTCGATTTAGGCAGTTTTGGTAGCCACGAATTAGGCTTAGGATTGTCCGACTACCATCATTAAGAACCCGCCAGGGACGTGCATTACTCATTAATTTTATTATTTGTTTGTAAATAAAAACATTTGTACCATATCACTGGTCTTCGAATATAATAAGTAAGCTGTGCGCAAATTGTCAGACTGTTTTAGTACAACGCTGTAAGTAAATTATTAATATATTTTTGACGAGATTTTAATAAAGTTGCAGTCCTTGTCCTTTTCGGTTTTAGTAAATATATTATTTGTTTTTGCATCCTTTTCTTATCCTCGAAAAGACCGAGATCCTGTACCTTATGAACGAAGAAATTCTTCTTTCTTTTTCGATTCATTTTTCCAAAACTGCAAAGTGGTGCTTGATTTTGGGAAAATGAGGAATTGTCACACCTTTGCAAAAAGGGGACGATTCGATTTTTGCGAACTTGCATGAGTATGTAATTTTGGTAGAATTGTTTCATTGTAAAATTATAGTGGGATTGTTTGATAATTTTCAAAATCGTATTATTTATTGTCTACTACTGCAAATCGTACTATTTGTTGAAATAGTTGAATGAAGCGTTAGAAATTAATAGCGATTTTAGTTGAAGCGTTAGAATATTGAGAGTCAAATGTTTACTGGCAATGTTACCAGACAGGAAACTGTTAATTTGGAAATGCAGAATGCTTTTCTTGAAAATACTGAGTAGCTGAGAACTGTTTAAGATATAAGCAGATTAACTTCAAAGGAAACATGTTTAGCAAGGATCAGAGGTCAAAAGGACTGAAGGGGCGTTGCATCTCAGTTTAATGGTGTCACTTTAACTATCAGCTTCCGTCGGCAATCCTATTTGCATTCCTCCTTCATTACTCGCAACTCTTGAATTAGAACTTAAACTGTTCGGTAATTTCTAAATTTAAAGTCCAACAACTTTCCGAAATTTACACCTTCGTTAAAGTCAATACCGAAAATGAACTTTTGATTAACAATCATAAACTTAAACATACTGTGTAAAGCATGCTCTGCGAAACATGCTTTAAAACTTATTCTCGTAAACATAGTTTTTAAAACACGTTTTTTGATAAATTGTCTTCATAGTCCTTAGTGTTGAAAAGAAAATCTTTGGAACATATTTTTATTTGAACAAATTCTTTGAACAAATTCTTTGAACAAATTCTTTTGAACAAATTCTTTGAAGCAAATTCTTTCGAGCAAATTCTTTGAAGCAAATTCTTTCGAGCAAATTCTTTGAAGCAAATTCTTTCGAACAAATTCTTTGAAGCAAATTCTTTCGAACAAATTCTTTGAAGCAAATTCTTTCGAACAAATTTTTTGAAGCAAATTCTTTCGAACAAATTCTTTCGAACAAATTCTTTGAAGCAAATTCTTTGAAACAAATTTTTTGAAGCAAATTCTTTCGAACAAATTCTTTCGAACAAATTCTTTCGAACAAATTTTTTCGAGCAAATTCTTTGAAGCAAATTCTTTCGAACAAATTCTTTGAAACAAATTCTTTTGAACAAATTCTTTGAAGCAAATTCTTTCGAACAAATTCTTTGAAGCAAATTCTTTCCAACAAATTCTTTGAAGCAAATTCTTTGAAGCGAATTCTTTCGAACAAATTCTTTGAAGCAAATTCTTTCGAACAAATTTTTTGAAGCAAATTCTTTCGAACAAATTCTTTCGAACAAATTCTTTTGAACAAATTCTTTTGAACAAATTCTTTGAAGCAAATTCTTTGAAACAAAATCTTTGAAACAAAATCTTTAAAACAAATTCTTTGAAACAAATTCTTTGAAACAGATTTTTTGATACAAATTCTTTGAAACTAATTTTTTGATAAATAGTTTTTAAAACAAACTTCTTGAAACAAACTTTTAGAAACATGCTCTTTGAAACAAATTCTTTGAGAAACTGCATTTTCATGAAAAGCATGAGCACTTTGATGAACAAAATTACATGTGCACTCCCGATACATAAAAAATTTAATTAAAAAATATACATTTAGATGGTACGTTTATATGGTAGCGATTTCAAACAGAAAAATTTCGTGAAAGGATCTGAAGATTTTTTTTCACCTGGAGAGTTTCCTATTGTTAATTACAAATTTATTTCAGTTTCATCGCAATTTTTTCTCACTTTTTATTTCTTTCTGAGACTATCTTTGCGCTTAAGCTATCTATCCACCCTTTTAGTAGATAAACATCGGGATCAACGTAATGCCACAGCAAAGGAAGCACACGCAATCTCGTAGAGGCAATTTTACTTTTTACGAGCAAACATAAAGAAACTTCTGCGCTCTTTTTCCAAAAAAAAAAGAAAAAAGATTCAAGTAGATTAAAAAATGCAACGAGTATTCAGTCACCAGGATTAGTAACCAGTTTTATCTTTGAATTGTGTGATAAAATATATTTCAATAAAGACACTCAATAAGTCAAAACATGAACAGTAATTCACGATTAGCAACGTTGCTTTTGAGATTTTTATACACTTTTGTACAACGAAAAGCTTTCAGGAGTTTTCGAATAATACATGGGGTTAGCTCTTGTGTAAACTGCTCAGCTTTTAGAACCAGAATCAAATAAAAACGATACTTTTTGATGAAAAATCGATTATTTATTAAAACCACATTTATTTTGGTTTAACTTTTCTTTTTATATGATTTGTGAAGAAGTTGAGAATATTAACAGTTAATTTGTGGAATTTCGATTTTTCAAATGATACTGAACTTTTTATTTAAAAACTACTCACTCTGTTTAAAAACTACTTACTCTGTTTAAAAACTACTTACTCTATTTAAAAATTACGCACTCTTTTTAAAAACTACTCACTCTTTTTAAAAACTACTCACTCTATTTAAAAACTTCTCACTCTTTTTAAAAACTACTTACTCTATTTAAAAACTACGCACTCTTTTTAAAAACTACTTATTCTATTTAAAAACTACGCACTCTTTTTAAAAACTACTCACTCTGTTTAAAAACTACTTACTTTATTTAAAAACTACTTACTTTATTTAAAAACTACACTCTTTTTAAAAACTACTCACTCTGTTTAAAAACTACTTACTCTATTTAAAAACTACGTACTCTTTTTAAAAACTACTCACTCTTTTCAAAAACTACTCACTCTATTTAAAAAATACTCACTCTTTTTAAAAACTACTCACTATTTTTAAATACTACAAATTTTAGTAGAAAACTACTATTCTTATATTTTTATTTACTAATCTAATTATTTGTTAAATAACTATTGATTATAATCATTAATATTATATTTATAACTTATATAATTTACATTTAATACATGTAATTTTTATTTACATAAATATTAATTATTGCAATCAGCAGTGATTTATTAATAAACTTACTATATAGTTTCCTACTAAGAAAAAGAAAAATTTTACCATCGCAATAAATGGACGAGTTTTTTCGATTTTCAACCAGAAGAATGTGAACAACCCCTTGCAGTGTAATAATAAAAACAGAATACAAAATATGTGGTGGAATAAATTTCATTACAAATCTGAAAGGCTGATATAATTTGAAAGAATCACACACAATAAATAAATACTCTAATAAAATTCCAATGGAGCAAAATATTTATTTATTTATTTAAATATATGAAAATAAAATATTCCATTTAGAGCGTTATTCAGTATTTTCAAGTGATTTATGTCAGCGCATGAAAAGCGAAATTCATGAATACAGGTACATTTGAAAGGTGGATTGATATGGAACATGTATATGTAATTGATTTTACATGAGCTAATTAGTCATACTGCACTTCGTCAGTGATAAATTATACAAAGTCCTTAAAAACATACTAAATTCAAGTTATACAATATACAATATACGTTTGTATACAATAAATATATTTATTTTATACAAACGTATATTGTATATTGTATGTTTATTCCAACACAACATTCTAAATAATTTGTATTTAATTTGTATTATGAACTAAAATTAAATTTGCATTGTTTATTTGTATCATCAAACTTTTTCGGAATTCAAAATAGTACATTTTTAAATCAGCGCTGGGCGAAAAGTACTTTGTACAAAAACTTATGTTTTTGGCCTTTAGAAACAAAATAGATTTTAGTAGTAATTTAAATCTATTTTAGTAGAATTAGTACACATTGTTTTGAAATTGAAAAATTTGAAATTGACATTTTAGGATTCTTTTTGTACGATAAAGAGAGATGTTAACGCCTGCCAATGTTTTAAGCGCAGGAGGTAATCGAGCGGGTCGGCGGCGCTACGGAGGCAAGAAAATAGCAGGGCGCAACTGCGTCGTGGTCGGCGGTGGTTATTTTTTGATTCTTTTAAAAATTATGTTGTCTTCTTTTCTGTAGAAGTGTTGCCCTCACATTGATCAATCCATTTTCTTTAAAAACGATAATTCTAAACAGACAATATCTACTTACTATGAAACAATCTAAATCAAACGTAACGTAATCTTATAAAATGTAACGTAATCTTATAAAATGTAGTGTAATTTTATAAAATGTAATGTAATCTTATAAAATGTAATGTGATTTTATAAAATGTAATGTAATCATATAGAATGTAATGTGATTTTATAAAATGTTACGTAATTTTACAAAGAAAAAGTTTAACATTTTAACATTTTTCAAATAAAAATTTATTTTTATTTGAATTTTAACATTTTAACATTTTAACATTTTAACAATATAAATAAAGTTTTATTTGAAAAATGTTAAAATGTTAAAATGTTAAAATGTTAAAATGTTAAACTTTTTCTTTGTAAAATTACGTGTCAAATAAAAATAAATTTTTATCTGAAAAATGTTAAAATGTTAAAATGTTAAACGGAGAGTGCAAATGTACAAAAGACCAAAGATAGAAAAATTCAAAAGTACAAAAATATAAAAATGCAGAAGGAGAAAAAATGCAAAAAAGGTAAAAATGATAAGCAATATTGCTTTGAATAGTGCAAGTTAGTCGAATATTTTTGAAAAACAGTTTCATTGACGGGTGAAGAATATTCTTTTTCAAATTGTCTGAGTTATTAGAAGAAATGTGAATGTTTCGGATTGTTGAGATATACCTAGGCAGGGGACATTGTTTTCCCCGTGAAAATAGGTAACCTGTATGTAATGAAATCCATCTCGAAACGGTTCCTGTCCAATCGTACAGTCCCAGTCGATTCACATTTCAATATATCGACCACACTGCTTGTGTACACACGGAATCGCGAACACATCTACACACAGTACCAGGAAAAGCAATATGCCTGTTAATACCACAAATAGTCTAGATTGAACATCCTGAAGTACGTATATTCACTCCAATATTATTTCTCATCTCATCTCCAATTCGACTATTTTGAGAATCTTTCACTCCTCCAACGAATTCTCAACTCCGCTAATTAACATTCGAATTCTAAAATTCCTTTTTAGAAATTTTAAAAAGTTTCTGTTCTCGAAGATAGGGTTGTACTTGTAACAAACGTGAACTCTAGTTAATTAAAGAAAAATCAGTTCCATCTAGTTAATTAATCTAAATACTATAATTGTAGAAAATTCCTGTTCTTAAAGAACGATGAAGTAGATTTCCGAAAGGATTCTCGGAATCGTAAAATCTAGTTAGCACTTGAGTAAAAACTTGAGGGATTTCTCTAAGAGGAAGCAAAAAGTTGAATTGAACTAGTTTAGTAAAAATTACCACCTATTTTTTTTGCTTCGCTACACTTGTCTAAAATGTTATCTCTATTAATAATAAAGTAATTATATAAATCAATTTTATAAAAAGTTAATATAATTGTGCGCATCGCGAAGAAAGGTACCTAAGAAATAAACGAATTTAAGTTACGTTCGGTGGTAGTTTTAAATTGATTAAAGCTTCCTTTTTAATT
>WNHD01016572.1:0-10228 GCA_011057455.1 Ganaspis sp. Gsp50 | reverse complement strand
CTTTTTATATGCCAAAAAGCTCCGCGCAAAGAAAACATTAAAAGCTCTAACCATCTCAGAGATCTTTTAATCACTTCATCAAAAAGTTAAATTTTAATGTACAAGAATTGACCTTTGCTTGTTTTGTCGACAAAAATTCTTGTAAAATCGTAGGAAAAAAATTATTTCAAGCGCTCTATAAAATTACGCCAAGCTTTTTATATGCCAAAAATCTCCGCGCAAAGAAAACAGCAAAAGCTCTAACTATTTCAAATTCATCAAAAAGTTAAATTTAAGCGTGCAAGAATTGACCATTGATTGTTTTGTCGACAAAAATTCTTGTAAAATCGTAGGAAATAAATAATTTCAAGCGGTCTATAAAATTACACCAAGCTTTTTATATACTAAAAAGCTCCGCGCAAAGAAATCAATAAAAGCTCGAACCATCTCTGAGATGTTTTATACACTTCATCAAAAAGTTAAATTTTAATGCGCAAGAATTGAACATTGCTTGTTTTGTCGACAAAAATTCGTGTAAAATCGTAGGAAATAAATAATTTCAAGCGCTCTATAAAATTACTCCAAGATCTTTCTATGCCAAAAAGCTCCACGCAAAGAAAACATTAAAAGCTCTAACCGTCTCAGAGATCTTTTAATCACTTCATCAAAAAGTTAAATTTCAATGTGCAAGAATTGACCATTGCTTGTTTTTGTCGACAAAAATTGGTGTAAAATCGTAGGAAGTAAATAATTTCAAGCGGTCTATAAAATTACACCAAGCTTTTTATATGCCAAAAAGCTCCGCGCAAAGAAATCAATAATTGCTCGAACCATCTCTGAGATCTTTTAGACACTTCATCAAAAAGTTAAATTTTAATGCGCAAGAATTGAACATTGCTTGTTTTGTCGACAGAAATTGTTGTAAAACCGTAGGAAATAAATAATTTCAAGCGGTCTATAAAATTACATTAAGCTTTTTTTATGCCAAAAAGTTGCGCGCATAGAAATCATGAAAATGTCTAAGCATCTCGATGTTATTTTAGGCCCTTTATCAAAAAATTAATTTTAATTCTGTTAAAAATGGAGATTTTGAGTTTTCTCTTCAAAGAACGTTGTAATAATGTAATAAATTAATATTTTTATGATGTCTCCGTAATTACACCAAGTTTTTGAGATGCTAGAATGGGCCCCGCAGAGAAATCATCAAAAGCTCTAAGCTCTAAGCAGTAAGATTGAAAAAAATAATCTCGCAACAATTTTCTGCATATGACGTTATTACATAGACCTACTGACGCTTTTAGTACAGTTCTCCTTTGACATCGCTTTTTCGTTATAAGTGTGTGGGGGGAATCAAAATATTGAAAAGTTGAAATTTTATATTATATATATATATATATATTTTTTCAATTTTTTCGTATTACTCAATACCTGGTAATGATTAGGTCCTTAACACTTAGCTATCCAGACGGAAGAATTTCTTTAACAAGTACCAAATTATTTTCGTTGAAAACAAAAATCAGAACGAAAAATACAAGAACAGCAATTACAAAGAATAAGGGAACAAAACCATTGTTTATTACTTTTTTAATTGAAGCATTGAAGTTTCATGAATAAAAAATCTTCAAAAATTATAAATCTGATTTCGTTTTTATTGGAAAATGATTACTCATGCAAAAAATTGAAAATCAATGCTTGGAGTTCTAAGATACTTATCGCAGAGGCATTTATCTCACTTTAAATGCATATTAGAATGCTTTGACAATTGTTAATCAATGGTTATACAAATACATTGCATGAGTTTGTTAAAGAGCAAACAGTATTTAACTGTGACTTGTCGTGCATACTTATTTAAAAGTCAAACGAGCTCACGCTCTTTAACTCTTTGCTGGACTACTCTTTGCTACTCAACGGTTAACCCCTAATGGCTAGGTCGTCAGAAGAACACGATTTCGATCAAAGTTAATCTTTGTTTGTGAGATCAAGAGGTGGATTGCTAGTTGGGTCGTCTGCAATTTTAAGATTCCCCAACTATTGTAAGGTCGTGACATCCATCGATCATCCAAGGTTCATTGGAAGGACGTTTGTTAAATCGTTACAACAGAATTTCACTTGAAGCTTCTTCAGAAACATTATAATTTATAGCCTTCAGATAAAATCTCAATCAATTTATTGCCTCGGTGCTTGCAAAATTTGTTTATTAATTGTATTTACTATTGTATTGTATACAATTTTATTTGGAATCGTATTTACATTTTTATTTGGAATCGTATTTGCAACTGTATTTGTAAGTGTACTTACTATTGTATTTACAATTGCATTTGCAAATCATATTTGCAATTATACCTATTTACAATTGTTTTCCAATTTTCCGCATAGCACCAGATGTTTCCTAAATATTGGCAACCTTTCCTTAAGCTTTGATAATGTCCAGAGATGGAAATGTAGAAAGATTCGTGCTTTCTACACTAGCGCCTCCGGCGGCCGCAAATGTTGCATCTGTTCACTGTCCAGTTTCCCTTCTATTGAAATTTTACATTCTCAATGCTCATTTTCTTATTTTGATACATTTTACTTCATGAAGTTTTGTTTGAAATTATTTTTTACATCTTTATAATTACATTGATCACGTAAATCTAAAATTTATAAGTTAATTTCATGTACTTTTCATTTCTTGGACTTTTTATCTTTCTTGGTCTTTTTCTCGATCTTGGTTGACCCTGGCGGTTTGAAGGCGTCGATTATTTCCTGCTGTTTAACCTGAGTTTCGACGTGGACAACGTCCGGCATTTTGCGGTATCTGTTGACGGCAGCAGGTGGTGAAAATTCGATTTCCATATCGGAAGCGATGGAACTAGCGTTTTCGGAGTCATCGTCTCTGCTTTTCATTATCTTGAACTGAAGTGGTTTGGTAGGTTCTTCCAACTTGGGAATGTCCATCTTATCGTCTTTTATGGGATACATCGTGACATAATAGAGTCCATCCTTTCGTTGAATATGTAACGTTGGTGGAGGCTCCTTCCACTCTTCTTCAATCTTTTCAGTATTCTTCTTCCGTTTAGCACTAATTAATCCTCTGCTCTTCTTCGTTGTCACTTTCTTTCTCACTCGGGACATAGAAGTAGTTGATTTGCTTTCAGGCAAGAAATTGCCTTTTACTTCTTGAAGCACTTGACGAAGTCGAGAGTTGATTGCTCCAGGCTTCCAGCCAATCCGAGGTTTCAGTCTCCCCGGCTGTCGAGAATGGCGTAAATGTATTTTACAGAACAATTAGGAGAGCCCAGAATATGGCTAAGATCAAAGTGTAAAGTGTAGATTGCCCAGATGGACAAATGACCAAAGAGGAATTTTAAAGTCTATGATTGTGCGAATACTAGAGAGACTGTGAATAATATTGTGACCATTTTTCGGACACGGGACAGCACCGAACATGTCCAAAGATGTCGTAAATCTACGGTGGTGTACTCTCTACTATTCGCATAATCATAGCCTCTAAACAAAAGTTGCGATATTTTAAAAATTACCGGATTTTGCTCTTTCCACAACCATCCCACGTTCGCAGGAACCCTGTCCGGTTGTTTCTTACAATGTTGATGACCACAATTCACTCCAGGGTAGGAGTCGCCAAGCGAATAAATAAATCTTCCGATCCGACGTCTAATCTTTACTGCCGATTTTCGATCATTCTTTGATTTCGTGAAGAAATCCTTGCTATTAGAAGTGTTAAATTTATCATCAGACCTCTTTTTCGACCCCTTCAAAATGCCCGTATCTTCTTCCTCAATTTGTAATTTCTTTTTCCTAGATCTGCACTTTGGATCTCCACAAGGACCAGTTTCTTCCGGAACCAATGGATCAGACATGTCCTCTTTTACTTCCGTCTTCTCCTTTTTTTTAATTTTAGGTCCAGGAATCACGGAATTACTAAAATTTGGCAAAAGAGGGACAGATTCTTTCACTATGCCTATTCGTCCCGGACATCTTGGTAGAGATTCATTATTTATTGGTGTGTTATTCATGGTACAAATGCCAGTGCAATTTTTATTACTTTTCTGAACTGCTTTATTGCTACTCGAATCTTCCGTAGCATCATCATCCTCATCGTATTTTCTTCCAAAATAGGGACTTTCGCCTGGATCCATCAAACCCAATCCTGGGAGTCCTGGGACTTTTCCTAGAGAGTCGACAAATTCTTTAGCATCTTCGAAAGCTTTTATTAAACATCCGGGACCAAGGCAAGGCTTTTTTATTGATGCTAGATCACTTCTTCTTTGCATCACCGAATTCAAAGCAGCCTTGTCTGGACAACAACAATTCTCGTCGTCATTTTGCATCGGTGTGTTATAATTCTGATTGCAACAATTTGATTCTCCTCCTCCATTTTGTCGAAATTGGTTTCTTTTGGAATTTTCTGAATTTCCTAAACGTTCTTCCCCTCCTCCTCTTAGTCTTCCACTCATTTTTTCATCAAAATCATTGCGCTGTATGCTTCCTTTTCTGTTGAATGTTTTTCTAACCCTCGAACAGCAACTGTTAGCGCAACCTCCAGGACAAGTGGAGATTCTGGAAATTTGTTTGTTTTCACATTTGCAGGTGGGTTCGTTAGGATAAGTCCGATAAATCATTTTTCTGTACTTGCTGTCGTTTAATTTTTCAGCAGTTGTCAAATTTTCAAAATCAGGATCACCTAGTTTCGCAAATTGCACGGGAGCGTCTTTTTCTGAAATTGATTTACCCGCTGTTGATAATCCGGTCGCTGATTCTCTAGATTCCTGAAATTAGCAAGACTGTTTTTTAAAGAAGACGTTAAGCCACTTCAAGAAGATCCTAAAGTTTCAAAATAATTGTTGCCAATTGGCTGACGCAAAGGCATATACAAGTATTAATCAAATGAGGTAAAATAAAATAAATAAAATTAAAATATAAAAATAAATAATTTTAAATTACGAACATCTTGTAATTCACATTTTGAGTAAAGTCACAAGGAATTCGAAGAGACGATTTTTTACCTGGAGGATAGTCGGTGCAGTTTTTCTTGGGCGGTGATTCATGGTTCGTTTTTTCAGAGAGAGAAAGCAAATTCTTTTTGTCTGACTTTAAAGGCTGGTGGGTCAATGATCAAAAAGTTAGTCAATGAACACAAAACTCAAGTTCCTATGTTACAGATCTTATGAGTTGATTTTAGGTTAAGAATTTGAATTCGAGGTTGACTTTTCCTAGAATTGGAGAAGCTTTCTACGTCCATCGTCCGATGGAGTCACACTCGTCCCAGATCTAGTATCTTTTTTAATGACGATTTAATTAGCATTTGGCGGTGAATTTTAAGCACGTTATTAATTTTACGAGGATCCTGGCGGGTCACGCCATTAATTTTGTGTTCCGGAAACGATCTGTCTGGACCACCCAAACAAGTGACGAATTCACTTTGTCACATTTCATTGTGGCCAACTTAAAGCAAACTATTTATTTGGAAGTTGTAGTTCTCCAAATTCGTAATTTAAACACCTTTTAAGTTTTTCTCTAATTGTAGCAATTTTCAAATCTTAAAATTACATTTTAGTATCACAAATTTTATTCGTAGGATTCTTTATTCAATATTCGATTTGAGAATTGCTATTCATTTTTTTCGAATTGTGATATATTAAAATTACGATTGTGACATCCAAAACTTGATCGGAATGAAAAAGTTCTAAGCTAGTTTCCAATCTACTTATTTAAAAATCGTGTACAAAATTTAAAATACGAATGCATGATTATGTTTCGATTCATTTTATTAAATGTTACAAAAATAATTAAAATTGGATGATTCTGGCGTCCACACGTAGTTCCAACTGAAAAATAAATTCTTGTCCTTTTAAGTTCCCTTTAGCAATTTTGAAACCTTATTACAATTTTGTTAAGCCTTGTATTAGCCTTTTTTCTTCTTTTTCTTGTCCTTTTTATTTCGTTTTCCTTCGCGTTTTTTAATTTTACTATCAAAACAATCTCTCTGAATTTCAGATAATAAATTTTGACCAGTTTGCATTAGATCGATAGTCTCTGGATCTTCTCCTGAAGGTAAAACTTGTTTCACGCAATATTCGTCGCTGTCGTTTTGGCATTTGAATAAGAAACTTTTCGGACAAATTTTGTATTGGGTTGCAAAGTTTTTTCCTAAACATTTAAGCTTTAGGTAAATATTTACAGCTCCTGATGGATTTTTGCCAGGGTCCAGGAGGTTAAATCCACCTTTTATTATAAAAGGTTTGGGAAGATTTTCATTATCGTTTGAAGCCATCGTTATCTGAAGAATTAAATTAAATAATAAATAATAATAATAATAAAAAATTTTGTGTTTAAATGCGATGAAAAATTTTAGATTATTGGACTTTTCTGGGGATAAATTTTATATATTTTTAAATAGATTGGCTATTAAATTAAAAAATTCATGAAAGTTTTGAATAAAGTCACTACTTGATCACAGAGACAGCCAGATAAAGGGATTTCTGTCTCTGCAATGGGAAAACTGTCACCAGCGCAGAAGATTCCAATCTTCATAGGTGTCGACTGTATCATTTGCATCAGATCTCTTGGTTGTTTTGTGAAGAGACAGCATTTTCCCATAAAGAATTCGAGCGTTTCATCTTGATTATGCGGATGAGGTTTTACGTAATTGAAATCTTGTCTCGATACCTCGAAAACTGGAAAATCAATTAGTTTAATTTTTACCATCAAAGTACAATCCTTAACATCATCGATCTTATCTTGACTTAATTTCACTGTTTCTACGGTTAATTCCAATAAATACAGTAGTTGCTCTTTTCCCCCAAAACAAGACATATCTGGCACTAATTTAGTTTAACCTATTTTCTGTGTTGTTATTCTTTTTCTTTACTTTATTTTTTTAATTTACTGATATTGTTTGGAAATGTTATTTTGTCTAAAAGATTAATTTTGTCTATAATTTTGAAAAATGGCCAAATATTTTGAGGTTGAGATTATGTGGTCTGAAGGTTGACGATATTATAATCGTCGTTCATCGATACGATTTAAATTATCTCTCCTCTTTTATAATTTAAAATTACCTTACCAAAAGAATTGTAAAATAATTTTTAAACAAGAAATTAAAAAAGAAATTGTACAAATAAATCAAAACTCTTTTGTTAACTTTCACTTACAATATTCTTTATTACTTTTCATTAGTTATGGCTGCTTTGAATTTCATATTTTATATTAAAATGTCAAGCAGAACACAAGTAAAAGTAAATATCAGAATTGATTTTGTGTGTGTATGAGAGAGAAATGAACACTATCTAACTTTGAAAATGCTTCATTTTCATCTTCTTTTCATTGTCATCTTCAATGTAATCTTCATTAACATTTTCATTAACATTTTCATTAACATTTTCATTATCATCTTCACTATATCGTTTTTAAACAAAAATGTTTAGACCGCAAAAAATATTTTAAGCAGGCGTACAGCAAAGAATTTTTTGTCAGTCGCAAAAATTATTTCCATTACGTAAAATAGATACAAATTCAACTCTTTTTGTGATTCCTTTTTTTTACATCGAAATATTTGTAGCTAAAAAATTTGATGTCATTATTGGCGTGAGAAGAAACCGATCAACATAAATTAACATAAGAAGAATTCTCTGCGGAAAGGTTGAACAAAATTGTAAAATATCTCACATACTTTCCGAGTAGAAAGAGTCGGTGACGATTTGTGTGAATTTTATGATTCCAAGTGTTTTAAATGTTGGGAAAGACAAATTTTTCTGAGTTGACGAAAACTGTAGAACACTATTTTTAAATTTATTACTAGGATAAACCGCAAGACATGGATTCACTCTTTATTAATTTCTAGAAACGATTTTAATAGCAATTGAAACATTTAAGAACTCGATGATGCTTTTAAATTGTATATCATTCTGAAATATTTCTATGTATCGTAATTACGTCCACTTTGTAAGTAATTCTTCGAAAACAGAATCGTTTCTTCAACAAGAATTAAAATTAAAAATGACTTTATAACCAAAACTTTTCGTTCAGAATGTCAATCAAAGTCGGTCTTTTCAATAGACAAAGAACAGATTATATCGATACATTTTTTACAAATGCTTTAATATTGGCATGTATCTCCTGTTTCTATTACATATTTAAATGATTCGAATATTTGAGAACAAGTTTGACAAATTTCAAACATAATTTAATTATCAGAGAAGAAAAGTATCGAATGTAAAACAAATTATTTAGATATTTATACCATTAATTTGAATATTTTAGCATCATTTCTCAGCGAGTGGACGTCAGTCGGTTTTCTAATCTCGATTATTTCGGTAGATGGTGATAAACTGTTCTTCCAAGTAAAATCGTGTCTCTCTGAAAGCAGAATTGGAATCGTTTTCGATAATCCATCATCAGGTGAAAGATTCTAAGACACGTTAGGCAGATAAGATCCTATCGATCATAGCAGACCGTTCGTCCTCTGACGGCTTATGCATGAGCATCATTTCCTTTCTGTAACGAAGAGAATCCCGTAAAAAAAGAATATTGTAACTCTTAACATTCCTTTTTATTTGCTAATTTTATTTTATTCGCATGACGTAAAGTTCATTTTGTCTCGTTTTTAAAAATTGTTAATAAAGAAGTTAATAAAGAGAAAGAATTATAAAAGTGACAATTTTGTTTCTATCCCATCATTGCAAACATCAAAGATGACATTCCGATAACGAAATTTAATGAATTTCTAGGGTTATTTTTAAAGAAAGTTTTAGATGCAGATAAGTAATTAAGAATCTTATCCTAATGATTTCTTAATCACTTCTTGCTTCTCTGAAATTCGAAGAAGAAATTCTTAATCTCTCTTTTTGTAAAGTGGTTCATACATTGAGGCAAACTACCTCTCATGATTGGGCACCGTTATCGTAACCACGTTTAATATAAAAATCGTGGTTCTTCATATATCCAGGTTGCGATGCAAAGCCTTGGTAAGAGGGTGTTAATTTTGGAATCGCGTATATGCTAAACCGGTCACCTTGAAGCGGCTGGATTGGGCGGTCGATTCTGGCAATCTGTGTTCATCTCTCTTTCTTTGCAGCTCCCTTACTCAATCTTTGTGGGCCCATTTTGGACCTCAACACCGAGCTGAAGTATGCACTAATTGGTGCGGGAGCTGGTGTGTTCACCGACACAAATTTGGCTCAAGTGTTTGAAATCAGTGGCGTAAATATTGAGGGCACTGATTTCTTTTATATTTCTTGCTCATCATTATTTCAATTTATCCATATTTGTAGCTTTGATTATTTGAGGTTAGGAAACTTAGTTGATTTTTCGGGAATCAATGGAAATCTATATCACGTTTAATCACTGGATTCGCTGAATGATTCGATAATAGTTTGACGCACTATAATTCGATTCACTAATAATTTGTGGAAGATAACAAATTTTATAAGTGATTTAAATTATTCGGAAGCAAACAATTAGAATGACAAATGAATAACACGAAATAAGCTTTAGCCATCGAACTTGAACAGATGTCAAACATGACTGTAACAGGGTTGGGTCGACATGGACATAATTCTTCTCTCCGTCATTAAGGTCCTATCACAGTGCGACTGTCAATCGCGAAACTTTAAATACTTTTTCATTTTTATTATTCTGTCTTTCTCCAGCTCATTCAATGATTCATGAATCAGAAAAAAAAGAAATAATGGGATGATTCTATTATAAATAATGAGACTGAAAGCGTAAATCTTTTCTCTCTTTTGCTCTAATTTAATGGAGGTAGAGATTTATTTGCCCCCAAATTTTTATAAAAAGAGATGAAAAGGATGCACTTTCTTTTGTCTCATTCACTCTCATTACAACGCGCAGAAAAACGCAGACAACAGACGCCAGCCTTTCGGTAAAGTGCGACCCAACACTATGATACATAGAAGAGCGTGCTGCTTTGTAAAATGATCTTTGCGTGTGAAAGCAAACTTATATTTTCCATTCTGTGACACCCTTACATTTTCCAAAGTGCTACGCCTTTCTATCGTTATTATTTCATGAAAAAACTGTTCGGAAATACATATCCCTAACGAAACAAAATCAAATTGTTTTCTAAAATTTCAATTGTTTTAATAAACGATATTAATTCAAGTAAATATAACGCTCCGAAATAAAACCTTTTCTTTTACACCTTTTTCAAAGCCATAAACTACTCAACCTTGTTAGACCCAAGCCCTTAAAGTTTTCTCTCGCCAAGTAGAATTTTTAAAAATTATTA
>WNHD01016569.1:0-10344 GCA_011057455.1 Ganaspis sp. Gsp50 | reverse complement strand
TAGCTCTCTAGGTCAAATAGTTTAGTCGCCAGGAGAGAAGAAATAATCATTTTAGTGCATTTTTGGCCAAAAATTGTGGTTTTTCCTTAAAAATTCTATGATAAAGAAACTAAAAAATGTTGATGTTATTTCTTATGTAATCTACATAGAAAAGTAGATCTGTATACCAAACTTTAGCTTTCTAGGCCAAAGAGTTTAGTCGCCAGGGAGAAGAAATTGTCATTTTAATGCATTTTTGGCCAAAAATTGTGGTTTTTGTTTAAAAATTCTATGATAATCAAACTAAAACATATTGACGTTATTTTTTATGTAATCTACATAGAAAACTATATCTGCATACCAAATTTCAGCTCTCTAGGTCAAATAGTTTAGTCGCCAGGAGAGAAGAAATTTTAGTGCATTTTTGGACAAAAATTGCGATTCTTCTTTAAAAATTCTATGATAAATAAACTAAAAAATAATGATTAAATCATTGATGTTATTTTTTATGTAATCTACATAGAAAACTATATCTGCATACCAAACTTTAGCTCTCTGGGTCAAATAGTTTAGTCGCCAGGTGAGTAAAAATAGTCATTTTAATGCATTTTTGGCCAAAAATTGTGGTCTTTCTTTAAAAATTCTATGATAATCAAATTAAAACATGTTGATGTTATTTTTTATATAATCTACATAAAAAACTATATCTGCATACCCAATTTTTGCTCCCTAGGTCAAATAGTTTAGTCGCCAGAAGAGAAGAAATAGTAATTTTAATGCATTTTTGGCCAAAAATTGTAGTTTTACTTTAAAAATTCTATGATAATCAAACCAAAACATGCTGGTGTTATTTTTTATGTAATCTTCATAGAAGATTAGGTTTGCATACCAAATTTTAGCTCTCCAGGTCAAATAGATTAGTCGCCAGGAGTGTAAAAATAGTCATTTTAGTGCATTTTTGGCCAAAAATCATGATTTTTCCTTGACAACGCTTTTGTAATTAAGCCCAATCATGTTCGTTATATTTTTCTTGTAATATGCAAATGAAACTACAAATGTGTACCAAATTTCAGCACTCTAGGTCAAAAATTGTAAGTTCTAGGGGACACGTCTTTATTCAAAAAAACAGGTTTTTGACCAAAAACGCTAAGATCATTGACTTCTACCTTATTATCAATAATTTTACCGTAATCTACACGTCAATTTACATATGTATACCAAATTTTATCTTTCTAAGTCTAATAGTTTGATGGCTAGGGTGGGGGGACGTGGACATTTTAGTGCATCATTGGTAGTTTTTCCTTGAAAACGCTATGACCATGAACTCCAAACGCGTTTTCTACGTCATTTTTGAATTCTACGCGTCGAACTACATCTGTATACCAAATTTTAGCTCTTTATGGCAAATAGTTTGGAAGCTGGAGCGATTCAAAATCGGAACATAAAAAGTGAAAGATTTTCATATTACGAGTACGGAATCCTAAACAATAACATTTATTGAATTCACATGTCATTGGCGATTTTATTCATGTGGTTGTGCTTTTGTTTAAACATTCTTGTGTCAAACGCAGTTTGAAATTATTGAAACTTTTCTTTATTTCCAAATTATCACATGTGTAGTACATAAATTAAGTATGCAAGTCTAACGCAAGTCTTTATCACTTTTTAACCGATCCACAGAAGGAGCAAGCTGTGAGAGTAATCATATAGAGTATATGATAAAAGAGACCTCGTTTTGTAAAAGGGGATAAAAAATGTGCCAAGAAGCAATCAAGAAAGACTAGAAGAACAAATTTTTAATGTAGCCAAACCATAATATCAAGAATGTGTGGAAAAAGAAGATGAATTGCAGTATATAAAAGTTATTGGTCACTAAATTATCAAGTAAAATTTCGGAACATGTAAAATTTTAACATTTAGGTTTTTCAGTTTTGGGTGTTTCTCCCTTTGAACTTTCTTTTAGGGCTTTTAGGCCTTTAGACTTTTAGGCTTTTAGGCTTTTAGGCTTTTAGGCTTTTAGGCCTTTAGGCTCTTAGGCTTTTAGGCTTTTAGCTTTTTAGGCCTTTTCTTCTAGGAGATTTTGACTCATTTCTGTCAGACTTTTCGTCCTGTAATCATTTTGTCAATCAATTATGATTTCTCCCATTTACCATTGTGGCGATCATAGTGATGTTCATAACAATACAAACGGTGCGAATAACAGTTTTCTGCAACTTGGATTGATAAGGCCATTGTCCAAGTCCAGTCATCAATACTTTGTTAATTTTGTAGTCACTGTTGTCAAATAAGTTCATGGTTTGATGGTTCTGAATTTACTGAATAGTCCTGTCCGAGAAATTGAACACGCGAGTCTTGCTTTCGTACTCATTTATTATTCACAAGAATTATAATGGGAAGAAACGTTATATGTGTTACTTCCTAAAAGTGGTAAATTTTAGATGTCGTTCATAATAGCGAGGTGCTTAAATTAGCCCTTTGGGGTACTTTGTCCGATGCATACTTTGAAACATTAATGATTCTTGAAAGAAGCAAAGAGATACTTTGTACGAGTCTAAAAGTCATTTTTCACTGGAAAATGGCAACAAAAGGATTCGAAGGATTGTAATTGCAGGGTAGTTTCTCAATACGAGAGGGTATAGCTAAAGCACAAGTATGTTTTGTATTGATTTGAATATCATTTTAACTTAAACGGTTGTCGGAAGAGCATCTCTCTGCTTTTAAATGTATCATATTTTGTTTTTATTTCTGTCTTCAGAATTATGCCATATACATAAAATGTACATGAAATAAATAATAAATAAAAAAACAAATAAATATAAAATATACAATATTAACATCTTCGTAAAAAATCTGAAAATTTCCATCTATACAATATACATGTATCTATACAATATACATTATACATTTCATGTATATTATACAATATGCTTTAAATGCAAGCTTTATGAAAGCTTTCCGGTAAACATTTATTCATAACGGACATTAAATGTTTATGCAAGCTTCCCTAAAGCTTAAAATTAAATCTTCCAAAAATTGCAATTAGAGCTTTAGGAAATGTTTAGGCAAGGTTCAGTGCTATGTGGGATATATCTTAATTTGAGTTTCTAACTCAAATTATTACCAATCAAATCCCACATAGTACCTACACTTGTATCAACATTGCGAACCTTTCCTCAAGTTTCCTCAAGTTTCATCAACTTTCATCAAATTGTCAGCAAGTTTAGAAACTTGAGGAAAGGTTCGCAATGTTGATACAAGTTTAGGTGCTATGAGGGATATAATTCTATTATATTTGATTGTTATTAATTGATTATTGATTTAATTGTTTTTGTTTTGAAGCTGCAAAAAAATTTAATTATTAGTAAAGCTATAATAAAATCCAAAAACAATTTTTTTTAACAAATTACTACCAATCAAATAATAATAATAATAATAATTGAATAAGTATTACTCAATTAATATCGTCATCTTTAACGTTGTTTGTTTTTCAGGGTCATTTATTTATATATATAGTGTAAATATATTTATGAACATGTATTTCAATTTCAAGCAGGAAAATGCAACTCAATTTATAAATCGAGTTGCATTTTCCTGTAAATCGACAGTTATTCAGTTATACTTGTTACACTATACATGCATTGATATTATTTCCTTTAATACATTTTGCTTTATAACCTCAAACATGAATTTTTCGACATTTCTTGTCATTTTCGCCATTTGTTGTGAGTATATAACATAACTTTTTTTCCCTACAATATGTGCAGTGTAAATATTTTTAATAAATTTAAAAATAAATTGACAAATAAAATTTAACTTGAAAGAACATTTTTCTTTATTTACAATTTTTATTTTTTGAATCTTAGCGTATTTTTCATTTATTATAACACTAGCAAATAATACGCGCGCTGAAGCGCGCGGGAATGATGTAGGAAATAAATTATTTACCTACATTAAATTTAATTATAACATGATTGTTGCAAGTTTTGCAAATTTCGCAAAACTGATATGCAAATTTTTAGTGCAAGGTGCCTAGCAAGTTTGCCTAGCAAGTTTGCCTAGCAAGTTTGCCGCAAGCTTGACTTATTTATAAAATTAAATTTTTTTAAAAAACCTATTATATAAAAACCGAAACATTTTTAAATATAAATCGAATTTTTTATTGTTCTTTTTTTATGTTTATAAATCAGTTTTCAGAAAGAGGAAACTTTTTATCTGATTATTCAAAAATGCTCTTTATTTTCGCAAAACTTCTTTGTATGCGTTATCTTATTTAAACGCTCTGTTTCTACCGTTTGAATTGAGTTTATTGAAACCTTCTTGTAGAATTATTCTTAAAACACACTTAGTGATTATTTCAACTTTACTTTTCTTACATTTCATTTTGAGTGTATAGAATCATTTTCAAGCTTTATTGTCATTTGTTCCACTGAGTAAAAATTAATACTAAAATTCTTATAAATACAACATTATTTAAATATTGTTATAAAAAAAATTTACCTATTTAAGGAATTTTTAAAATGTTTATTACGAAATTGACGATGAAACAAACAATCGCTATTTTAACCTTCCTTTTCATAAGTAAGTATACAGTAATTTGCACTAGAATTTTTCCAGATTGCAAAACACTCGAGTTGCGATTATTATTTTTTCTCCCTCATATAGAAACATTGCAATCGTGTTGATTCTCGATTTTTCAAAAATAGTTCATATCAACTCATTTTTAACCTCGTTTTTAACTAGAAAAAAATGACATTATATGTGTATCACGGTGATTTTCTTCAACTAATTTTTTTAGTCCCAACTTAAAATTTTTATGGACGTTGAAACAAAAATTCCCTGAAAGTTGCAGCGTATATTTTTATGCTTTCGGAAAGTACTTAAAATGAATGTTGCGTGAGTGTGCTTTCTACACGGCATGACATTTTCTACATTTTTTCTATACATTTTCTTCTAGAAGGTATTGGCCGATTTTAATAAAATTTGGTAGCTTTTTTAATCAAGTATCCTTTTTGCAGGTTTTGGGGTAATTATTGAAGCCCTAAGGTTCCTAGAACCGTTAGATGCCATTGTAAGAAACAAATACGGCACAACTTTTGGGGATTTGAAACCAAAGTGTGATAGCAAGGATTTGAATTTGTACAAAGATCTCACAGAATTGCAATCACAGGAAGGAGAAATTCGAAGTCAATTAACGGGAGCGTTAATTACAAAAGCGAGAACACAAGGTCCATTAACCGATAGTCAATGGGAACAGTGGATTCAAGACAATTGTTTAACAAACAGCAATTTAATAAATATTTCTAACGTTGCGATAGACAAGGTTCAAATTTGTGTGGATCCAGCTCAACAATTACAAGGAGCAGAAGTAAATAAAGCTAAAAAAGATTTTCTCAAAGGATTATGTTGGGCTGTGTCAATATCGTAAGTTACAATTAAAATTGCAGTGCAAAATTGTGTATTTATTTCCTGTTTTCTTTTTTTTTCTTTTTTAATTCTTATTTTTAATTTTGATTTTTTTTTTAATTTAGAATTTAATTTTTAATTCCTTTTAGTATAACAAGAAGTTATTCTACTAGGAGCAATTTTAGAAGCAAATTTTAGAAGCAATTTTAGAAGAAATTTTAGAAGCAATTCTACAACAAATTTATGATGTAATAATAATTATTTTTTGCAGGGCTAAATGGGTGGTTATGAATAATCTATAAAAAAATGCAATTCGAAGGAGATTCAACAACAGGAAAGAAAAATTCATACGTATGTATGCGTGAAAAATTCCTAAACTTGTAAATTATTACATTCTCATGAATAATGAGAGTGTATTTGTTTTGTATGTTATAGTGCAAAAATAAAGTTGTATAAAAATAAATTATATACAAATGCATGCATGTTTTGTTCATCTTTGTTTAAATGCATTTATCCATGTGTAAAAAATATGTGTATTTACAATATCATTTTATCACATTTTCCTGTTAGAAAAAATTGCAATGCGAAATGCGAAATGAGAACGCTTATTTCTGATGCCAGACAGTGACAATGTGCTCGTCTTTCTACATTAGTCATGCTAACATATAAGTCTTATCAAAATTAAAAATCATCACTTGGATTAGCACATCGTCAGTTTATTGTAAACATTTGTACGCGGGACTTTACCAGCTCATTTTTATGTACAGTTTTGCGTAATAAGGAAGTATGATCAAAACCCGTTAATTGTCGTTTTTGTATATAAAGAAAAAACCAGTTTATTTTTTCCTGCTCGATTCTCGTGACTTACCATTTTTACAAAATTAAAATTCCAATCATGAAATTTTGTACTTTTCTTCTCCTCATTATTTCTCTCTGTAAGTATCACAAGCCTATAAAGAGAAAATGTACCAAAAGATTATTTATTTATAAAAAATGTTACGTATTTTATTATTATTTTGATAACCTCGTAGAGGCAGGTTGTGCATTTTTATTTTCATAAAAATTTCGATTATCAAATTTTCTAAATCTATCAGAACCTTGACTGTAGTTTGGTTTATTTTCAAATTTTATATAATTCTCTCCATTATTATTGTAATTTCTGTTAAAATTTGTATTATTTTGATTAAAAAAATTTGGTCCATTTTGGAAATTTGTATTATTTTGACTAAAAGTCTATTTTTGAAATTTTGATTTTTATGAAAATTATTTCTTTAACCTTGGTTTTGGCCGTTGCAATTTTGTTTAAAACCCCGCTGCAATTCATGTAGCCTCTAACTCAGAAGCGGTTCAAATTGAGTCCAAAGTGGTTCAAAATGAGTCCAAACGTTTCAAAATGAGTCCAAAACGTTTCAATTTGAGTTCAAATCGACACAGATTGAATGAAAATCAGCTCAATCTGAATCCAAATGCGCTCAGGTCGATACAATTCCAATGGCTCATTTTGAGCCCAAGCGGTTCATTTTGAGCCCAAGCGGTTCATTTTGAGCCCAATCGGTTCACTTTGAGCCCAATCGGTTCATTCTGAGTCTAAAACGTTTCAATTTGAGTTCAAGTCGACTCAAAATAAGTCAAAATCAGCTGAATCCGAATCTAAATACACTGAATGCGACATAACCTCAATTTGAATCTCAATCGGCTCAATTTGAGTGAAAAAATTTTATATTTCAGTGCAATTTTACATTATACACAATTTTATGTATTCTGATTTTCGTTTTATAGATTCACATCACACAAACGGATTAAAATTCGTAAATCCTGTCGTGTATGATGTTCAAGAAAGGTTTGGCCTCTCCTGGGTGCAATTAAAAGAAAAATGCGACTCTAAAGGAGCAAATTTATTTTCTGCAGTTTCCGATTCACGTGACCAGTACGACTTAATATCTTCGGGTGTGAAACGTTCAATCTTGGATGCAGCAAGAAAATCTTCTGATAAAGTTACTGAAGAAAAGTGGAATCAACTTGTTGATACAAAATGTCTTGTTAATCCAGATTTGATTCGTACATCGCAACAAGCTATTGATAGAATCGTTTTATGTTTGGATAACAATGGTGGATTAAATGAACAGGGAAAAGACAAAGCCAAGCAAGAGCTTCTAGGAAGATTTTGTTCAATAATAAGAACATGGTAAGATTTTTTACCAATTCTGAAAATATTTAGTATTTTAGAATATTTTTTTTAGTATTTTTTTTAGTTTTTTTTTTTAGTATTCTTTTAGTATTTTTTTTAGTATTTCTTTTGGTATTTTTTTTAAACTTAACGTCATTACGTACTCTCTAAACTGAATCGGAAAAATCCCACCATACTTAGTGGAATTTCAAAATCAGCGAAAAGTTGCGGATTCGCATCGACTTTTCGCTAATTTATAGTTTAGAGAATAATTTTTATAGCATAACATTTTTTTTTATAATATCTTTTTTATAACAGTTTTCGTTATAACATGGAACATGTGCACATATTTTTATTTATATTTTTTTCTTTATCTATACTACCAAAAAATACCCACTGCCGATTTTTATCAAATTTGGTACACTTGCGTTTTTTGATATGTTGATTATGAATATAGTGGTGCAATTTAGCAAAAATTTATTTATTGTGGGCAAAACTATAAAAGTAATTTCTGTCTTTTCATAAAAAAAGTTTTGTTTTTTGCAGATATTTTAGAAAATATAAAAAAACAATGCTTTCCTATGAGAAAGAAAAATCGCTGAACAAATGTTTCATTGTAAAAATAGATTTTATGTGTATCTGTTTGCGAGAACTTTTTTTATATTTGTAATTGTTATAAATATATAAATATATTATACTTGTATTTATATTATATATTTGTAATTATCGTCTTAAAAGAAGAAGCAAGTATACGAAATTTGATCAAAATCGGAGGGCGGATGCTATTCGAAAAAATTCGAAAAAAACCCCATGAATTATATTTTATTATTATGAATTATATTATATTATTACCGTTCAATTATCTTTCTAGTATTGGTTCTAATTATTTATAATATTCTTTTACACTATTTCAGGGCCAAATTTGAGTATGATAACTATAATAGAACATAGATTTAGTTGAATTAAATAAAAAAGGAGATTTTACATTTTTACAAATATCTTTTTACAAATATCTCTGTAAGTATATTTGACTGTTATAAATAATTTAAACAATTTTTACAAATTAATATGTGTATATAAATAATAAAGAAAAAAACAATATTTTGTTCATCGTGACTTTGTTATTTACTTATATTCACTTTCACTTTCACTCTCATTTTCACTCTCACTTTCACTTTCATTTCATTCTCACATTTATTTTCACTTCAGAAAATTTCGTTGTTTCTTTTTTTTCCTTTTTTTTCTTTTTTTCTTTTTTTCTTTTTTTTCTTTTTTCTTTCTTTTTCTTTTCGATGTTTTACTTTCTTTTCTTATTTCTCTTGCGCAGTCTCACTTTTACTCTCAATTTTAATCCATTCTTATATTTATTTCTACTAATTATTTCCTAATCAGAAAATTTCAATTTGACCATCACTTGTCCTTTTCTTCCTTTTTTCTTTTGTTTTTTCTTCTCTTTTTTTCGTTTTTTCATGTGTCTTCTTTTTAAGACATCTTGAAATCGAAATTTAAGATTTCGTAGCTCATGAAGGTTAGGTCGGGTAAGGTTAGGTACAGGCACGAATTCATTCATTAAAAATGCTTTCCATTTTTCCTTGTGCTGAATTTAGAAAAATTAAATTACAACAATTTTTAATTGCTTTTTATGGAATCTGCGATATTTTCTATGGAAAGGAATTAAAATTTTATGTTCTCAGGCGTCATCTTTGACACTGGCTTTTTCTCAGGGTCACTTTATTGATTGTATAAATAAATTTACGTCTACGCGTTGTATTTTCCTCTAAATCGTCAGTTTTCAAGCGCTTCGTACACTAGATGTATATATTTTTTAACTCCAATTGTAAACAAAAGTTTTTCTACATTGTTGTATCAAAAATGAAATATATTATACTACTTGTGTTTGTCGCCACTTGCAGTAAGTATATAATTTGTAAATAAATGTTTATAAAAATAACTCATTTCGACAAATTGTATTTCATTAATAAATGGTGCAACTTTTTAACTTCAGAATTTTTTTCTAATCGAAAATAAAAATGTCAACAAAGAGATTTGTAATTTTGAAAACATTTTAATTTTTTTATATAAAAATTTAAAAACTTAAATAACTATATTAATAAATAAATATCAAAAGATAATTTAAAAAGATTATATAAAAATGTACATAAAAATTATATAAAAATGTATATAAAAATTATACCAAAATTATATAAAAATTATATAAAAATTATAGCAAAAATTATATAAAAATTATATACAAATTATATACAAATTATATAAAAATTTATATAAAAATTATACAGAGAATTATTTAAAAATTATATAAAAATTTATATGAATATTTTATATAAAACTATGTAAAAAAATATTTTTTAATTGTTTTATATCATATGACCAAGAAGGAAAACAATCTGACAGTCTATCGAAAAACTCTTGAAAAACTATGCAAAAACATAACCTTCTATTTTAAAAGTATTATACCATAAAGTAACAAAGAGGCTTCGGAAACATAGGTAATTTTTGGTTAACTTTTTCGAGAAAGTTAACCACCATCTTCAAAAATGTTACAGCAAAAACTGTGCTTCCCAAAACTAACATTTTTTGAACCCTACTGAAAATTCCTTTACACGAACAAGGAAATAAATACTTTCAAGTGGTCTATAAAATTATACCAAGCTTTTTATATGCCAAAAAGCTCCGCACAAAGAAATCATTAAAAGCTCTAACCATCTCAGAGATCTTTTAGACACTTCATCAAAAACCTAAATTTAAATGTGCAAAAATTGACCATTGCTTGTTTT
>WNHD01016564.1:0-10540 GCA_011057455.1 Ganaspis sp. Gsp50 | reverse complement strand
TAAGATCCGAATACTCTTGATGCAATTAACGGCTGATTTAACTCAATTTTAAAATAAATCAAATGCAGTATTAATTTACATCGGAACTCACCGCTGCGATTTAATCATTCGATTAGTAAAATTAGTTTTGTCAGTTATGGCAAGAGTTGATTGTTTAAATTAATTTCAATCAATCGCTTCAATTATTAATCATTGCCAATCGGTTGTTTTCATCCTAACGATCAGTTCTTATTGGCTATTTTTTGTAAACGAAATTCGGTTACATTGAAATTCTGGGCCCATAAACTATTGCCAACACTGTCGTTTTAAAAATTTGTCAACTAAAGTTTACAAATTTGACAACTAAAGTTTACAAATTTGACGACAACAGTTTACAAATTTGACAACAGAAGTTTACAAATTTGACAACAAAAGTTTAGAAATTTAAATTTTATATACATATACTTCAAGTAAAGATGATTCTATAACTCATAAAAAGGAAGCAATTTATAAAAAATTACAAAAAACTCGCCCATGACTGACAATTAGTTGAATGATAACTAAAGATTGAAAAATCGAGAAGCTTGCGGCTTTTAATTTGCAACTCGAATCTTAGGCTAACTCAGTGTGGTATTTAATTTCCAGTCGGTTAATAATTCAAAAAATTAGTTTTAAAAATCTATTTTTAAAAAAGTGGTTTTAAGAAATTAGTTTTAAAAAATTAGTTTTAAAAAATTATTTTTAAAAAAGTGGTTTTAAAAAATTAGTTTTAAAAAATTATTTTTAAAAAAGTGATTTTAAAAAAGTGGTTTTAAAAAATTTGTTTTAAAAAACTATTTTTAAAAAGTACCTAGTTTTAAAAAATTAGTTTTAAAAAACCATTTTTAAAAAGTGGTTTTAAAAACTTAGTTTTAAAAAAATAGTTTTAAAAAACTATTTTTAAAAAGTGGTTTTAAAAACTTAGTTTTAAAAAAGTGGTTTTAAAGAATTAGTTTATCTTTAACAAGACATTTACTTTTCAATGCCAGTCAATTCACGTAATTACTAATAATTTAATTTTTCAAATAACGTAAATTAATATTTAATTACTTACGATCTAATAATATGGTTCAATTCTCAGTCAATTAAAGAGGCATTTTAACATTTTAATATCTTAATCACCTTTTGTATCGTAATATTTAATATTATAATAATTTGTCAAGTATATCATATAATATTAATGTACGATAATCAAATATAAATTTCCAAAATTCGTTTGTTAATGTAATATTTATTAATATATAATATTTATTAATATATAATATTTATTAATACATAATATTTATTAATACATAATATTTATTGATATATAATATTTATTAATACATAATATTTATTAATACATAATATTTATTAATATATAATATTTATTAATATATAATATTTATTAATATATAATATTTATTAATATGTAATATTTATTAATACATAATATGCATCAATTGACGTAAAAGTTCGAGAAAATAACATTGCAAAAGGCAGCTTATTCAGAAAAAGTATTTCGCCTAATCTGGGTTGTACTTTAGGATTTAATTTTATTAGCGGCTCTGCAGAATTACTTTTGAGCTTTTATTGGCATCGGTTGTACCACATTGGGTTGCCGAATAAAATGAGATTCGTCCCTCTAAGGAGGTTTGCTTATGATACTTGCTTCCGGCGGTTAAAGGTAGTGTTTTACCAGTTTAATGTACTAACCGTAACGGACTAACCGAAACCTTTAGATCTACGGGCAGAGACTCAGAGCTTTCAAGGAACAATTGGAGGAAGTTTGCCCATCGTTGGACGCCTCCGTCAAAAGACCAAGAAGAGATTCAGACTCGACGGTGGACAATATCGCACGCGATCTTGACAATCTCAACAGGAGATATACAACTCTCGTCAATCTTCTTCAAGATCGAGTGCGGAAATCTGTTGGAGCTTTTCCAGACGACGCTGCACTTCAGGTAACAAATTTTTCTTTTATAGCATAATTTTTTTTTAATCGAATTTCCTTTTATCGACATTTCTCTTGAATAGAATTATTATTGCAGAAAATCATCATTTGCTAAAATAATTATTTACCGGAATAATTGTTTGTCAGAATAATCATTTAACTGAATAATTTCTTGCCGGAATAATCATTTAACGGAATAATTATTTACCGAAATAATCATTTGACGGAAAATTGTAATTTATTTACAATTTGTATTGTAATTTCTATTTTATGGAACTTTTGAATGAACGAATTTCTATTTCATCGTACCTTCACTTGTCTAAATCCAGGGTAGCCACATGTCAGGGAAGTGTTAGAGAAAAAAATTATTTGCCAGGGAAATTTAAAATCTTGATCAATAAATTACCAAATTTTTAGAACAAATTATATTAGATATTGAACATACATAAATAATTCTGTATGTTTCAACATTGTGAAACTGAAAACATTTTGTCGAAATTCATTTTAGTTTTTCTGAAATTAAATTTTAAAGTCAGCAAAATACGTAAATTTGTCACTTTTTTTGGTTTTAAAAAATGCTTGTAAAATCAAGTAATTTTTCAAGAAAGTTATATTTTTTTTATTTTTATTTTATTTATTACACTCTCGCTCAAAATTAAAAGATATGTATAAGATCTACAGTTTATAACTGCTTCAAGTATTTAAAAGCATTTAAAAAGTAAAATAAATGTCTAAAGTAAAACTGTCAAACCTCTAAATTTTCGGATGTTTTACATTTAATTCTAATACGAAGGTAATATTTAAATAAATTGGAACTTACCATACAAGAAGCTTTTTTTTCTATATTTTTCAAATTTCTAGGTGTATTTTCGTAATTGTCAATCAAGAAAAACAAAATATTTCAATTTGAAAATTGGCAAATTCTGCAGTTTGCCAAGTTTCTAACTTCTGTAACTTTTTTAAAGAAGAATGAAAAAATATCAAATTTTAAAAATATGTAAATCAAATGAAAATAAATACACAACAAAAGTTTCGGGCTGATTCCGAAGCTCGTTTAAAAGATAAATTATAATTAAAAATTGCTTAATTTGTGTAATGTTTAATTACACAATGTAATATTTTATCAATTGAAATTAATATTCAATTTAAAAACTATTTTCTAGGACTGTTTAAAATAACGTGAGATTTAAATGTTTAATTATGATATTAATTTTTCTTTGATTAACATTCGTTTAATCATTTAAACTGAAAAATAATAATTTTTACATTCTCATAAAAAATGAGAGTGTATTTTATTTAAAAATGTTAGTAAAATTAAAGCCGAAACTGAACCAACTTCAAGTTTTAAAACAAGTGTTAGTTTAACCTGAAAAATTGAGCAACTTTTTAAGCAATTTACCTTTTAAACAAACTTTGGAACCTACCCGAAACTTTTGGTGCGTATTTATTTACATTTGATTTGGATATTCTTAAAATTTCATATTTTTTTATTATTCTTTAAAAAAGTTAGAAAGGTTTCAATCTTGTCAAAATGCAAGATTTTACCATTTCCAAATTGAAATATTTTGTATTTCTTGATTGAAAATTACAAAAATACTTAGAAATTAGAATAAAATAGCGCAAATACTTGTTCTTCGGTAGGTTTCAATTTATTATAATATTTCCTTAGTATTAGAATTAAATGTCAAAAATCCGAAAATTTTGAAGTATAACAGTTTTAATTTATAATAATTTATAACAGTTTTTATTTTTAATATTTTTAAATGGTTTTAAATACTTGAAGCAGTAATTATAAACAGTAGATCTTATAAATATCTTTTTATTTCGAGCGAGATAATTTAACTTTCTTGAAAAATTACTTGATTTTAAAAGCATTTACCAAAACCTAAAAAAGTGCCAGATTTTCGTACATTGTTGACTTTAAAATTTAATTTCAGAAAAACTAAAAAGAATTTCGAGAAAATGTTTTCACTTCCAGAATGTTGAATAATGTAGAATTACTTAAGTTAAGTATAATTTATTTTTAATTTTTATTCTGTAAAATGAAAATCTATGGAACAAAATATTAGATAAAAATTCTACTCAATGTAAATTAACTTAAATAAGTATTTTGTCAAATCATTACGCGGATATTGTAAAAACTCAGTTCAGTGTTAAGTTGATTTTATACAAAGTAAAGTAGAAATTACCCAAATGGTGAATCACTTGGAGATTCGAATTAAAAACTTGTTATTTTTATACGTCAAAAGAAATAGTTTCATTTTCATTAAAATTGAAAATATTTTATTTATTTCATGAAATAAAGTGACAATGAAGTTATATAATAATATCTAGAAAAAAATAGAATTTTTCGACTTTTAAACTAATATTGTACATTTAAAAATGTGGAAAAACTCACAATAGTTATTTATCTTAAAAATTAATTTATTTTTAAAAAATATTATTATAATATTTATATTATTTATTTATCTTTAAAAATAACAGTAAATATCAGCATTGATAGTAAAATAACGTTAATAACACTAAAATAAAAGTTACATTTTTTTAAAATTAATAGTAAAAAATTACAAATTTTTAAAAGTTTATAAAAATTAATTTTCCAACTTCAATTTTCGAAATTTCAAACCTGGAGAGTCTTCAAATTTCTAGCGTCTTCAATTCCGAACTGAATTCTTTTTTAATTAAAATTCTTTTATTCTATGATTGAAGCAAATGGTTACTCGATATTTGGCAAAATTCCAAACATTTCTGAACATGACAACACATTCCTAAATTCTCGTTTATTTGGCACAATTTTAGTCTCAAAATGTTCACCAGATTTTAACTTAACATTAACTAAATTAAATTTAACATTTTTATTTAACAAATGATTAAATAAAATGATATTTAAAAAATAAAGTTTAAAAAAATTATAATTTTAATTTAATTAAAATGATATGTAATGACCAAGTTGAAGTCCACAACGTTTTTGATCAACGATTAATGTTTAACAAATATTGTTAAAAAATATTTTAGGCAATAATTTTTATAATATTCCGCTTGGTGACGTATTAATTTTTTTTAATCGTTGACAAAACGTTGCGGATTTCAACCAGGTATGTAATGATTTAAAATAAATAAATAAAATGAATAAAATACATTTTTTTAATAAGGTATCTTTTCGTCACGAAATTTTATTTTTGAGCTTTTTTTTATTATGTCAATTTTTGTTTAAAAGGAAAACAATCTTGTAATGTTTCGATTTAGAAATCGCGATGTAGAGAAGAATGTTTCAACTTGCGGTTTTGGGGTAGGTTTTAAAAGATTTGTCGAAAAATGTAGCCTTAAAATGTAAAAATATCCTTATGTGAGAATTATTAATGTTGTGTGAAAAGGTCTCAAATAATTACGTCAACTCTTGGCTCTCAGGAATGACGCGATGTTTAAAAGAGCAGTTTACATCATTATTTATTTCGTTTAATGGTCGTATTTACTGGAAACAAGGCTTGTTATATTTAAATTGCCCTCCGAACTAATCTCAATGATTGATTTATCCTTCACTTAATTGCGAGCTATAATAATTTCGCAAGCAATTTTTACTAATTAGATTAGAAACAACGGGATCCGAATTTATGCAAACATTTTCTTTTCAGTCACCTGTGTTTTGTTCTTTCGAATTGATAAAATTAAGAAAATACTGTTTTCGCAAATTTTACATTTAATATCCAAATTTCTCTGTAATTGTTTTATCTTCAGTTTCTAAATTAATACGTTTTGTTTTAAAATTAAAACTTTTTCAAGCAAATTATTTCTTTTTAATTTTCTCAACTATTTTCTTTTAACTAAATTGTTTTGTTATTATTTATTTCATTCATTTATTATTATTTATTCTATTTTTATTTTATTCTATTTTTATTTTATTCTATTTATTGTCACTTATTCTACTTATTTATTCTATATTTTTACTTCATTCAAAATTATTTAATACAAAAATAGTACCTATTACAATAATTCTTTTTAGCATTACTAATTATTTATAGAATTTTTAGAATTAAATAGAAATATACAGAAGTTTCAGACTTTTTTACAATTTTGTTTAACGTCTTTTTTATTTTAAGATTGTATGTTCTAACTATCTAGGTCATATTTCAATGTTATAATAACGTATTTTTATATATAGCATCTTTTATATCAAGAGAAAATATTACTTCAAGATTTCTTTATTTCAATTTTAATTTCTTTTCGTTATTTCAATGTCGGGTTGAATATTTACGTAAATAAGAAAATCTACCCAAAAAATGGTAAAAACTACTTTTTAATTGATAGCAATTAAATTTATCATTTTTTCTTAGATTTTTTTTTATTTATTTAAGTATTTTTTCTAAATATATTGTCTATTTTGCAATGTTTATTGCATTTGTCATTTTCAGATATATATTTTTAATATTTTTTATTATTATTGTATTTTCTTATCTGTATATTTCTTATTAATAATTATTTTTATTTTTTCTTCAACATTTTAATTTTATTTGGAATTTTTCTAATTTTTTGGAATTTTTCTAACTTTTTGGAATTTTTCTAATTTTTTCAATAAGTTTATTCTACTTTTGATTCCTTTTTTTCAGTCTTTAAAATAAGTTTTCTAATGTTTTTAATTTTTATAGGTAAATTGTTTTAGTTTCTTTTGTTTTTCTGTTTATTTATTTATTCTTCGCTGTAAAGAAGCTACTACGAAACGAAAATATTAATCTTCTGTAAAATTAACCAATTATATAAAATGAAGTAAAAACAAGAATATAATTTTCTATTTTTTTATTATTATTATTTATTTATTATTTATGAATTTTATGAATTTTTTAAATGTCGCTGAAGTTTGCAATGTTTCTTTTCGTTTTCAAAATATAAAATATAAATAAAACACATTAATTTTTGCTATTTTAAAATTTTTAAAATATTTATTTACAATTTATAAAGATTTTTCTTAAATTATCTTTTTAAAAGGTTTATAAACAAATACGCGAAAAATTAATAAAGGAACAAAAATTTACATTTCTGTTTTTCGTGAATGAAAGAAACGTTGCAAACTTCAGTATCATTTTTTTAATGCTCTTCTAATTATTTTTTTCATTTCTTTCATTTTTGATTTATTTCATTTTGGATTTATTTCATTTTTTATTTTTCCTTATTCAATACATTTTTTATGTTTCCACTGCAAGTTATTAAATTTTTGCATTCAATGCTCTTCTTTTTTTTTCATTTTTCTTTGTACTTTTGGTACCGTACTTTTTTGGTTTAATTTAATTTAATTTTGTTTAATTTTATTTTATTTGTTCTTAAAAAAATTTTCTTCGTGATTCTTCCTCACACTATTATATATTTCCATAATATTTGGTAGATTTTTCTCAATTTTCTTACCTTTTCATCAACTTTCTTCATTCTTGGCACACTTTGAAATACTGCAAATTATTTAAATATTCAGTAAACTCTTTTAGATTAGTTTCATTTTCTTAAATTTTTTCCGTACCCATTTTGATTTTGTCTAAGCTAGATTTTTGATTAGGGTACAAAAGTTCCAAAAAATTACATTTAAAATTTCAATTTAATTTCTTTGATAGTGTTCAAGTATTTTTATTCAAACTAAAAATAAAAAAAAGAAAAGAAATACTTTTCTCATTTTTTATATATTTTAATTAACTAATTAGTTAATATTTTAATTTTTTATCTTACAATTTTTAAAAACCCTCTTGACGAACGAAATTCCTTTTTAAATTTCAAAATTTTCGTTTTTCAAAAGCGTT
Organism: Ganaspis sp. Gsp50; assembly: GCA_011057455.1. Lineage (NCBI taxonomy): Eukaryota > Metazoa > Arthropoda > Insecta > Hymenoptera > Figitidae > Ganaspis > Ganaspis sp. Gsp50. The sequence continues at coordinate 2,812 of WNHD01016564.1, read as the reverse complement.
CTTTGTTAGGTTTGGAAAAACAATGGGAATTTCCTTTTTCGCAATAATCTAAAAAATCAAACGCTATAGTATAAAGAGAATTTTATTTTTAGAAAAGAGAAATATATTTTTATCTTTCCAATTGCCTGTATTGAAAGAGGATTAAAGCAATCTTTGAAAATCGTGTGGATTTAAAATTCTTGTAAGAGTGTTATAAATCAATGATAGGGCTCAATAAGATAAATGAGTGAGTTTAATTATTATTCTTCTCTTCTTTCATTTTTTATTGTTGGGAAAAGAATTTTTTCTAGTCCGATGTAGGATCAATAGAGAAGGTTGAAGGTGGGGTTTTGATGCTACTGCTGCTGTAGTTGCAGAAAAGCAATCGTAGGTGGTCGTCGATAGTCTTATATTTCGAAGTTACCGGCTTTCCTTTAATGTGCAAAAAAACCGGCTGCGCAGTGAAAAACACGCACACTTCTCATGTCAAATCTTCTTATTATCCGAAAGGTACTAACGTCATTCTATTACCATCGTGGAAATTAGAAACAGCTTTTTCAATTTACTTTATTTATTTATTTCAAATTTATTGCTTCAGAATTGCATCATATTTTTGCAAATTTATTTATAAATTTCCGCCGTTCATAAATTTTCGAAAATCTATTTTTAGATTTTCGCAGTTTATTTATAAATTTTTAAAAATTTGTTTTTTGATTTTAGCAGTTTATTTTTAAATTTTCGAAAATTTATTTTTAGATTTTTGCAATTTATTTATAAATTTTTGAAAATTTATTCATAGATTTTAGCAGTTTATTTTTAAATTTTCGAATATTTATTTTTAGTGTTTATCATTATTTATAGTGTTTATCATTATTTATAGTGTTTATCATTCATTTATAGTGTTTATCATTTATTTATAGTGTTTATCATTCATTTATTTATAAATGATTTTAAAATTTGCATTTTAGATTTTTAGAATTTAAGACTTTCATTTTCATACTTTAGGTTTCAAATATTTAAAAATATTTTTTCGTTGCAGAATATTGTTTAAAAAGATTTGTCAAAGTTTTTGAGACTAAAGATATTCAAATTTTTTCAAATTGCATTCAAATAGTGATTAAAAATTGAAATATGTTTAATTTCGAATTGTTTTCATTTGTTTCGAAATTTAAATCTCTTTCGCAAAACTTTTTCAAAAACAAATCGTTTTTATTTTCGAATTTATTTTTTTTTTTGAATTTTTTTGGTTATCATTCTTCTTCTTGAATAACATTTTTTTTCAAAAATGTGTGAACATTGTTTGCACTTCATTTCAAATCAGCCGATTTTTATTTTTAGTTTTAAAGTTGATCCAGTTCTGCATGTTGAATTTAAAAATTGATTTTAAAAATACTGAATTTGAATTTAAAAAAAATCCTTTTTTATTCTTCTTTATCCCTTTCCCTCCCTTTTTTTATTTCTTTTTTTTTATATTTTTCATAAGTACATTTTGTTATACATTGTTAAAAAATTATGTATTTTTACATATAATGGATATTACTCGTATGATAATAAATAAATACATAAATTTTAAAATTGCACTATTGTAAAAATTGTCGTTTTAAAAATTTGGAAATTTGGTTTTTGAAAGTGATCAATTTTGTAAATGGGTTCCAAGTCAATTACAATTTTACAAAAAGTAATTTTCAGTTTTCAAAAATGTTCAGGTTTTAAAAAGTAATTTAGAGAAAGTAATAATATAATTTTCTAATTTTTTATGCATTTTTTAAACCTCGCTGAAGTTTGCAATGTTTTATTTTTCGTTTATGAAATATAAAGAAACAAAAAGTAATTTTCAGTTTTCAAACATTTTCAGGTTTCAAAAAGTAATTCAGAGAAAGTAATGATTGTATTGAAGAAATAGGTTTCCTTTTCAATTGTCCACCTTCTAACACTTGTGACTTTAATCTTAGCAGATAAGGTTTATCGAAACTCGTAATAAGTATTATTGTTTTAACATTTGAAACGTTTTTGCTTTCTAGAAGGAAGAACGTATTTTTGTAGATTGAATAAAAATTAGTTTAGGTCAGGTTATAAACAAAAATTAATTTTTTAAGAGTCGTGACGAGAAGTTCTCTTCGTTTTGATCTATATTTATCGCTCGAATAGGGTGGGAATCGAGCTTTGATTTCATTCATAAATGTAGCGGATATTCGAGTAACATGTGAGAATATCGTTTTGCCAGTTTGCCGTCTGACTTTGCTCAGACACTATCGTTTTTCAATCATTTTCCGCATTTTTGCTCGTGTAAAAACAACATTGCTTACAACGAAAATGTACTTACAAAAACAATGCAAAAATAATTTTTTCACTGACATTTTTCCATAGAAAATATTTTTAATTTTTTAATTATTTTAATAATTTCTATTATTTTAATAATTTCTATGATTTTTAATCATTTTAATAATTTCCATTATTTTTAATTATTTTAATAATTTCTAATTTTCTTAAAAAGTCAAAAATCAAAAGTTTTTTAAAAAAGGTAACAAAAATTTGCAATTAGACATTTTGAATTTTTGCCAAGTATCGAAACGTTTACAAACAAACATTTTTTAAATCTGAAACTTGTGTATTTTTTGTGATGTTTAAAATTGTAAATAATAATTGTTTTCTGTGACCATGTTAAAATTATTGTGAAATCTAAAAAATTGCAGAACTATTTCCTTTTTTCGTTTTAAGCAAAATATTATGTAAAATTTTGAGACAATAAAATCAAGTGTAGTGATTCTTGAGTGACGGAAAGTTTTCAAGTGGAAATTCAGAAGTGAAACGAATCATTTGGATTTTTATTTCG
>WNHD01016561.1:0-10008 GCA_011057455.1 Ganaspis sp. Gsp50 | reverse complement strand
AAAATTGTCATTTACTCTATCAATTCTTGGTCAAATATAGACTTTATATAGATCAATCGATTCGTCTCGACACAAAGAATATGATTCTTGCATTAATGAATTTAATTTTTTATTAGGGAAAAAATTTTATCGAAAAAACCGTATTTTTTGAAGAAAAAACGATCTCAAAAATTTTTGTTTGAGTATTTCTAAAAAAATTAATTGACGTAATAAACAGATTCATCAAGTTCAGTAAATAGCTTAGTGTATACTTATTTCATAGAAACGTATATAACAATTTTTCACAAAGATGTAACTGATCTTTGTAGACTGATTTGAAAGAGGAATTAAGAAATTAGATAGATTTGTTTAAACTCTGGATCCTGGAACAACAGAAGAATGTAATGCGGTCAAATGGAAGGTCAAAACAAAACCTTGCACAAATTGTATGTGCGATTTTGCCTGAAATTATTAGCTAGTCAGTGAGAAAGCAGACTTCAGGTGAAGGAAAAAAAGGCACACTTTTGCCAGCAAAAGGAGTTTTAATCCAACTTGTACATTTAAATGTATGAGCGGTAAGAACATTTCCAATCACAAAATCGCAATTTCACAAGTATAATTTAAACTAAGATTTATTAACAAGCACAATTTTTTAAAATTTTCTAATCATTTAAAAGAATTTCATAAAAAGTAGATTACAGATTTTAGTAAATAATGTTTTAAACGACTTTAGCGAATTTTATTAAATTACAACATAAATGTAATTTATGAAGTTTAAAATACTAAAATAATTAAAATTGAATTATACTTGTCTTGAAATTATTGAATTTTACAGAATCTTCAAAAATTAAATTCAAACGGTTGAGAAAAATACACTTTACAACAAGGTTAGAATAAATACAAAACAATCCTCCTAAAATTCTTTGACCAAATATTAGAATATTTTAAAAGACTTAAATTATTTTAACGTGTTCAACAACATTTTATTACTTTTAGACGTTATAATCAGTTTGTGTGAAAAGCACCCAACAGGAGACTGGAACATGATTAAAACGAGCTTCAGATAGAAATCGAGGACGCGCACAAAGGAGCTTGCACAATGTTACATCGTAATCTTGATTATTTTTGCATAAAAATTATATTTTTAGTTTTATCTTTTGGTAATCTTCTTCTTATAAAATATATGTATATTTAATACTGTCAAATTAATGTTTAAGTTCCGAACCTGGAAATGAACGAAATGTTTTTTCTCTAATATTTGCGTTATTAAATTTTATAATTAAAAATAGAGAAGTTTTATCAAACAATGGTAATTTTTCGAGATCATATTTAAAATTTAGACAAACAATTTTGGACGAATTATAGTTTTGAAAATATATAAAATATACGTTCATTTTAAAATTTAGGACTTCAAGAGTATGCCGAGGTGTTTTATGCACGTAATAAAGTTTCAACGTAAGACTTTGTTTTGAGTGACATTAATAAACTCTTTGTTTTAATTTCCTCCATGCATATAGTTACTGAAAATTATTTCTTTCTGTTCATCAACTCTAGAATTTTGTAAATTCCAACTTCTTTGTAATCTGTCGGTTTCTTAAAAGCTTGCTCTAATCTTGGGATAACAAATCCTCTCATGAAAAAATGATTTAAATCTATGATATCTGTTTTACATTTTGATTTCGACTATTTGAAAAAAATTATCATTGTTTAATTGCACAATGTTTTTCGGGTGTGAGTTGCCGATATAGAATTTTTTAATTTGAATACTCTTGTACGAATTGAAGACTTTTTCTCTCTTTCTGGATAGAAAAAGTTGTACCAGCTGCTTCTATTACAGACATTCGTCTAAAAACTTGAGAAGCTACGTTTACTCTTGATCGTACTAAGGGTTTCATTTGTCCCTAATAATTCTCGAATCAGAAAGCAGAGTAACTTGACAACGGTGCTACCATATGTCTCATGTCATCAGCTAAATATATCAAGTTATGAACATTCATAACTTGTGATGACTTGCCATAGAATTTCAGCATATCCGGAACGAATTTACGCAACAGATGTTCCGCTTTATCAACCCGTTCAATTGGTAACTCTTTACTAAAAAGTATTCTGCTTGCACAATGAAGTTTGAAAAAATGTCGATACTGATCTTTATCTAAAACCTCATGAAAAACAAGAGGACTAGCATACAAAAGAACAAACCTTAACTGGGTGGCCTTCCAATTCACAAGTTCGTTTAAAGAAAAGATGTTTCGTTGAAATTCCTTTGGTACAGAATACGAAACGCGATCAAAACATTCGGACAAGAGCTTTCGATTTTCAATATTCAGCTTAAATTTGCCTCCTCCAATGTCGTGAAGCATTTTCTTAAAAAAAGTTTTATTATTCCTTCCGTCATTAAATGCATATTTTCCAGCGATACTCCTCTCACTGGATCAAATTTCTTGATTCGCAAAAGTGGTGATTTATCGCCTGGAAGATGATGCGGAGGTTGTCTTTGCTTCTTAAAAGACTTTTTTGTCCGACGAGTACAGTCGATATTTGTATACACTCTTGTGTGAGTTTTAGGGTTATGTTAATTTACCTTGACTGATTTCCCTTTAACTGCTCATCTTTCGCACGCGTAAAAGCCAGTATGACCTTTGGTGCATTTAATATATGTTCGTGCAAGAATGTTGCAGGCTAAACCCTTTAATTCAAATTCATATTTTTTATTGTTAATCCCCTCATAGTAAAAGGATATCCGATTATATGTTAAGATATCCTAAAAATGTCCTAAGAATATCCTAGGACACAGTGAAGGATTTAGTTAATTCGATGGATCGAATTAAAATGGATCAGTTCATCATCCAATGTTTTCTTTCTATCTTTATCGAATGCCTCCCGCAAAATTTTTGCTTTTTCTCGAATATCATATCATTATTAAAGTTTTTCAAATCAATGAGAACAGAGAATTTTCCTCAGAATTTTTTATAATTTTGTCATTTCTCTCGTAAATCAGTCAACAACTTATCAAAAATAATATTGTGTGTATTGACTCTAAAATTATCCTTTCCAAGTAACGTCACCTCTTCTCTTCTTTCATCGTCATAGATTTTCCTACGCCTTACTCTGCGTACGAGTGTTTTGTACTCTTGAGTCACTGACAAATCAAACGCTTCTTTCAAAATAGTCAAAATCATCACGTGCATCACCCACAGTTTTAAAAAGACTTTGAAACAACTGGACTACGTCTCTCAGATTAGTTTGCGTTGATTGCAATTGTATTTCGTCGCCTCGTCCTCTAGATCAAACACATAGTCACGCAGTACTATTTGTTCCGCCACAGTAATTTTAAACTCGCAAGGCTTTTCGCGCCGCGCGTATAGGTGTCGCCTTTACTTCCGTCTTCTCTAGTCGTCATTACGCATTTCTGTGCGTTCCGCCAAACATCGTAGAAATTGTTCTTCAATAAAGTTTTCTGATATACTGTTATAAAAAATGAGTAAATCATCATCAGGAAGCTCGTCTTCTGAAGAAGATCGTCGATGTCATCGCAAGAAGAGGAAACATAGGTCGAAAAGCAAAATGTGCTTACCTCTAAAACCAAGTCGACACAAAATCAAACCAAGGAAAATCAAACCAAGGAAACCTCAAAGAATAACGAAAAACCTGCAGGAACATCATCCGCAAAGCGTGATTTAAACTGGAAGCCCCCTCTCAGGCAGAACTACACGAACATGAGGGGGGGGGGGCGTGGATCTCGGAATTATCGCAACAACACGTCGACACGGAGGGAAACAAATTAGAGGTAAGTACATGGTCTGATCGCTTAAAATTTTTTATTGAGAAATGGAAAGCATTAACTACTGACCCGTTTATATTGCAATGCATCAGTGGTTATAAATTATTACCGTTTGAAAAACAACCTGTTCAAAAAACTAAGCCTATTTCTCCTACGTTATCAGCTGAAGAAAATGCAAATATATTAAAGGCAATTTCTCTACTAATTGATAAAAGCGCAATTGCTGCATGTCAATCCTGTGAGGGGGAATTTTTGTCCACATACTTTTTAAGAGAAAAGGTTAATGGCGAAGACAAGTTTATTTTGAACTTAAAAAAGTTAAATGTTTTCATACCTACATTTCATGTTAAAAAAGAGGACATGAAATCTGCCCTGAGACTTCTTCAAATCTTTATGCACTGCTCCTTTTGTTTTTACTAAAATGTTAAAACCAGTCGTACAAAAGTTGAGAACACTAGGTATAATAGTCGTAATATATTTAGATGATATTTTAATTATAGCAAAATCAGAGATTGAATGTAAACGACACGTCTCACTAACACGAGACTTGCTTGAATCACTGGGATTCATAATAAAAGAAGACAAAAGTCAGCTAATACCTTCACAATCATGCACTTTTTTAGGTTTTGTAATTGACAGTAAGCAATTCTGTATTCAGCTTACCGATAAAAAGCGAAAATCGATTGCCGAGCTTGTTCAACAATTCCTAAGAAATAAGCCCTGCAAAATACAGCAGCTAGCTCAGTTTATTGGAACCCTCATCGTAGCGTGTCCAGGCATTAAATATGGCTGGCTATACACCAAAAGATTGGAACGTGAGAAGTATCTGGCATTGATAGAATCCAAAAATAACTATAATGCCGAATAAACTATACGCTTTCCGACCTATCAAAAAAGGATACCCAAAACTGACTGAGCTTGCACACCATCTTTGGGAATGGTGTGAAGAGCGAGATTTGTGGGTCTATGCGTCCTACATACGATCCGCAGAAAACAAAGAAGCTGATGAACAGTCTCGGCTCCTACCACAAGGAACGGAATGGGAGTTAGCAAATTGGGCATTCGAAGAATTGCAGGGACAATTTAGAAAGTTTGATATAGATCTCTTTGCATCCAGAGCTAATGCAAAATGTGAGACTTACGTCTCATGGAAAAGAGACCCTGGATCTATAGTCACTGATGCATTTACAATTAATTGGAGCAATATTTTTTTTATGCATTTGCTCCATTCTCTCTTATTCTTCGAGTATTGCAAAAAATACAATTTGACAGGGAAGAAGGGGTTGTTGTTGTACCAGTTTGGCCAACACAACCCTGGTACCCATTGTACATGTCACTGTGCAAAAAAGACCCAATTAGAGGGGCTACGAAACAAGCTGCAGAGGTCATGTTGAAGTCTCTCTCTGAAGGTACCTTAAAAATCAGTACAGTAAAACGCTAAAATAGTGGTGGAATCACTGCATGCAGAACCAGCTTGATTCTTTTCGCAGCTAAACAACAGACATTCTGCAGTTTCTCACTAGTACCTTGGAGACCACATCATCTGACAGCTTCTTAAACACCAATCGAGCAGCACTGTCATTTCTAAAGGGTAACGAGCTGGGGAAAGACAAAAGCGTTACCAGGTTCTTTAGAGGTGTAAGGGTCTGAAGACCTAGAACCTTTAAGTATGAGACTACTTGGGACCCCAAGGTAGTATTGGATCATCTCGAAAAGCTACATCCAAACACGGATTTAACATTGGAAAAATTAACAAAGAAACTGGTCACTTTACTAATCCTATTATCAGCTCAAAGAGTTCAAACTCTTGCAGTCATAAAAATTGAAGACATTCAACTAGACAAAGTGCCTATTCTCATAAAGATCACAGAGCGAATTAAGACGACAGGAAGATCTGAGTATCAGCCTTACATTTAGATTCCGACCTTTTTAGAGAGGCCAGAAGTTTGCGCAGCATCAGCATTACGCACCTACATTCAGGTTGCTAAGGGAGAAAGAAGAAATTAACACTGGCAAATTATTTCTAACATATAAGAAACCCCATCATATAGCAACAGCGCAGAGCATCAGCCGTTGGATAAAAAATGTGCTAGGGAAAAGTGTAGTAGACACCACAATTTTCTCAGCACACAGCACTCGACACGCCACAACGTCAGCAGCAGCTCATCGAGGCGCAAATGTTGAAACGATCCGAAAAGCAGCCGGATGGTCACAAAGTTCCTCTGTATTTGGGCGCTTTTATAATCGACCAGTGACAGAATCAACACCCTTTGCTGACTTCAATATAAAATCTAAATAACTATTTCAATTTTTTTTCAGTCTTATAATATTACATTCAAGAATTTTGTTCATTCATTCAAAGTGCGTGCTAAATAAAGCCTAATTTGTTGTCCAACAATTGCAAAAAAATCGCAAATCTCTTTAAACATCTACGTGTTTGATCTAGAGGACGATGCGACGAAATACAATTATAAGATTGAACGAACTCACCTGAAGTGAAGTTCGATCCTAATTGTATGAGGCGTCTCGTCCGAATAGATCAAACTCACCACACCCAACAATTTTCAAAGCAATAGAACATTTTCTTCCACGGAAAGGGTTTTCTTTGCAGAGGTTTAAAATATAATGTCGACTAGAGAAGACGGAAGTAAGGGCGACACCTATACGTGCGGCGCAAAAAGCCTTGCAAATTTAAAATTACTGTGGCGGAACAAATAGTACTCAGTCTATTTCGTCCATCACTCATCTGATTTTAAAATAAATTTATTACACTTTTATGTTTATTTGTTAATTTCTTTTCTTAAAAAACACTAAGCAGAAAAAGCTCGAATTGAAGAAAATAAACTAGTAAAGTACCGAAATAAGAATTATAGCCATCGTGAAAGAAAAAATTTAGAAGAGCACACTTCACGTATTAAGTGAATAATGTAGATGGAGCTGTCTTCAGCGTTTAGAGCAGAGATGGGTTATGACGCACTCTGGACATTCTGTATACACTGTCTGTCTTTCTTATTCCAATATAAATTTTGTTGGTCAACGACAGACAGCAAGAGGTGTAAATGTACCCTACCATTCCAAAATCTGACTAACTTCAAGAATGCAAATTCAAAAATGTTTAAAGACAGCACAAAAAATCTTCATTGAATGTTGGCAAATTGATTGATTTGAAGATTTGTTTAAAACAATTTTGTTACACTTAGAAATGTACCTCAGGATAAAATAAACCAAACAAAAAAAAGAGCAAACATAGAAAATATCTTAGAATGCTTAGAATCTGTTAAAGATCTTAAAGTTATGTATCTTTTTAAATAAATTTAGCTTTAAAATAAAAATAATACAGTAAATTATATTAGTAAATGGGTAAATTAATATTATTATCCTATCCAAGAAAATGATCTAAAACAAAGAGAGGTACATTTTCCATTAAAAAAAAAACTGCCCGCAAGCGGGCACATTCTCATCATGCGCATTCTCATAAACTAGAGAAGTTTCGCGCTCCAACACATTATTTTGTTTTGTTTTTTTTAAAGCAAATACAGTCTGGATATAAATAATTTACCTTTTAAACTTAGTATAACAATCGAATTTTCAACAAATCTATATTAAAAATAATATTAATATCCTATATTTATATTTGACATTACACTTTAATATCAACTAGAGATTCAGGAATGGGCCTATGAGGGTCCGTGTTTTTTGAAAAAATAATTGCGTTCAGAGGTCAGCCTAAGGTGGTCTATATTTTTGAAATGATAGTAGTGCCTAGGGGTCTTTCAACCTTTGACCCAAGGTGTGCCGTCGGTGCGCGTTACTTAATCTCAATCGTCATTTGACAATTTTACAAATAAAAACGTTCAGCTAACACTCGTATCGCTGAAACTTGTCTGAAACATAAATAATTTACGGCAGTGTCGAGATTTACAATCACAATTAAGGCCAGTGTCTTAGAATCCTTTCTTTTAGTGAATTTAAAAATAGAGTCTTCAACATTCAATTTGTGTTAAAATGGAATAATTTGAATATGTTAAATCAACACAGAAAAGCTTTATTTGGTCAACACAAAATATTTAACAAGGACCGTTTTTTAACAGCGCTACACAACTTTTTCAACTGTGTATGTTATTACAGAAAAACGTGTATGGCATTTAGTATTAAATGTTAGTTAGCGCTCTTAATTTATATAGTTTAGTCATTGAACTGAAGGAGACATTTCATAATTGTAATGTTTCATAAAGTTTAGAGAAATATTCAGGGATTATTGAGTCAAATATGAAAATAATATATTTTTTTTGTAAAACATCTGGAACAAGGAAAACAGTATTGTGGTAGCTATTAAAAGTTTAAAAACTATTAAGCAACTGATAAGTTATTACGTAAATATACTACTCATAATGTTAAAAAACAATTGTTACACAATTATATATCAAATTTAAATCATCAATATTTATATATAAACGTTCATTTTTATGTTAGCACTATACACTTCTAAATAAAATTGCTATGCGTGAATTCCCAGTTTTCGTTGAAAACTTTCTTAAAAAAACTAGAAATATTGATTGCTATATAGGCAGTACTTTTTGTCTTATATGTAGTTCTCTGACATTAAGGTATACATTCTCATCACGACACTCGCGCTTGGTAATACACTTGTTCAAAATGATTATTAATTAGGTACTTCTTATAAAAATAATTATTTTTCTTTAATGAAAAATTTTAATACGTTTCGAAATATAAACTCCGAAAAATGCTATGTAAAGTGTTTAAAACATTTTGAAGTATTTTATTTCAAACAAACTTTCTGATAAGACTTTCGTAAATAAATGAAAAATTCTAATTCCCCACTAAGAATGACAAAATTAAAAATACTTTAATTGCTGTAATAACTCATAATTTCATTCCTTTCTTATTCTTTTCTATTCCTTGCAAGATGGTGAAATGAAGCTAAATGCAATTATTTTAAATTACGAATCCATTTTATTAAAAGGAAACAATTTCGACGATTTCAAGAATGGAACCTGGGTTTATGGCGTAGAAGAGATCACTGTACGTCACACTACAGTTTCTTTTTTCTTTTTTTTTGTAAACAAAGTCTATTAAACATATACACAGATAAATTAAAAGTAATATCAGCAACACAATATTAAAGGTAAAAACCGAGTGCTTAAGTACAACTGCAGTAAAGTATAATTCAATAATCTAACAATTTGGCATGTGGAAGAGGGGTTAAAACTTAATTTTTTAAACAAAGTGCTTTTTCAAAGATTTGTATCTTTTTTTTATTTAGTTTTAAAGAAATAAATGATTTTTTTGAATTTTCAAAATTTTTTAATTTTGACATTTTTGGTCAGAAATAGCTGTCCAACGAACTTAGCCTGTATTTTGGGACACTTAAAAACTATACCAAATTTGAAGTTGATTGATCAATTTTTACTCAAGTTATCTCGCCACTAATATTTTTCTACAGACAGACAGATAGTTTTGTAAAAAACATTTTTTCGGTATCAGGGGGTCTCAAAACGTCGAGAAATGATAAAATTAGCAAAAGTAAAAAATCGCACATTTTGAATACACTCTCATTTTTTATGAGAGTGTAAAACTAAACTGAAAAATTAGAGCTACAGTCTAAACTTTATAATTATTCAAACATTTTCGAAACAAAAATATATAGGGTAAACCATACAGTAGTCGGCCAGTTAAGGATTTTAATTCAAAGAATTTGACTTTGAGGATAAAAACTATAAGGTTTAAAAACAGGAGAAAATTTAGCAATTTGTAAGGAATCCCCTTGTATTAGTATCAATTAGTATATGTAAAATGTAATAACGAAAAACCAATTTTTAAGTATGAAAAAAACTATTTTTTTAAAAATTCTCAAAACAGACAGTTGTCGGACACTTACAAATAATCAATTCGGTAAAATTACTATAAAAATTCTACTTGAATGTAAAGAAAAATTACTTCTTTTTTTAAATTTCGGAACTATAATTACAAAAGAAAAGTGTCCGACTACTGTCTGGTTTACCCTGTCTCTTTTAAATAAAAAATTTAAAAAAAAAAGTAAAATCTTTTTTTATTTAACAAAATCTATTAAGATCAAATTAAAACTTCAAAACTTGTCGCTCTTAGGTAGCTGCCTACATTGCCTATTTGGTTAAGGTCATGTCCAAGAACTCGGTCGATAAGTTAGGAATCTACGTTAATTTTTATTTTTTCCTGAAGTTTCTTTTTAAAAATAATAATAAGTCAGA
>WNHD01016552.1:0-10267 GCA_011057455.1 Ganaspis sp. Gsp50 | reverse complement strand
TCACAGAGTGAAAATAAAATCACAGAGTGAAAATAAAATCGTAGAGTGAAAATAAAACCACAGAGTGAAAATAAAATCACAGAGTGAAAATAAAATCACAGAGTGAAAATAAAATCACAGAGTGAAAATAAAATTGTAGATTGAAAATAAAATCGTAGAGTGAAAATAAAATCGTACAATGAAAATAGATCGGAGTGGAAATAAAATCGGAGTGAAAATAAGTGGTAGAATGGAAATAAAATCGCAGAGTGAAGATATTTGTAAAGAAAAGAAGTCGGTGTTATGCGCAAGAAAATGAATAATGACAGGTGACAAATATTCGGGACGAGAGATTTCGAGCGCAATATTGAAAGAAAAAAGAAAAATTTGAAGAGGCAGGACACACACGAGAACTCTTAAATTAGTTTTATAGCCAAAGGAATGTATCGTACAATACTTGATCGTACTCAACCAGCGAATAAAAACTGTCTGGTTATTTAATTAATAAAATCTGTTTTTGCAGCCTGCTGCTTACAATCTTGTGGAAGTTGCTTGCTTTTATTTCAATTAATGCCAGAAACAATTTTCCACCCATTTTCATTTTCTCAAATATTGCCATTTCTATTTTATTTTCATTAATCTGCATTTCGTTTCTATTTTTATTAATCTGCATTTCGTTTTTACTTTTGTTAATCTGCATTTCATTTCTATTTTTATCATCCAAATTTCTTTTTATTCATTTTAGTTTTAGCAATTATTCATTTCAATTTTATTTTTTATTCATTTCATTCTTTATTCAATTCATTTTTTATTAATTTTATTTTTTATTAATTTTATTTTTTAATCATTTTATTTTTTAATCATTTCATTTTTATTCATTTCATATTTTATTCATTTCACTTTTTATTCATTTCATTTCTCATTCGCTTCATTCTTTATCCATTCTATTTTTAATCACTTAATTCCTTATCCATTTTATTTTTCCTCTTCAAAAATTAAAGAACAAATTTTGAAAATGAAAAATCACAGGTGGAAAAATGTTTCTCTTTTGAGGAACTTTTTGTAGAATCTTTCATTTTTATGTAAATTTCAATTTCGAATTCAATCCTCGATCCATTTGCCATCAAATTCAAAAAATTTCAGTTGATTGTCTTTTGATTTATTGCAATTTTTAATGCAACGAAAATACTTGGAATTTTAATTTTCCAATAAATGGCACTTTCGAGCAATTAATTGTCAATCAATTAATTTTTCAATTAGTATTGTTTTCAACCAATTAACTTTTCAATTAAGGGACTTTTCGAGCAATTAACTTTTCAATTAATGGTATTTTCGGGCAATTAACTTTTCAATTGATGGTATTTTCGGGCAATTAATTTTTCAATTAATGGTATCCTCGAGAAATTAATTTTTCAATTAATGGTATTTTCGAGAAATTAATTTTTCGAGCAATTCAAATGTTTGCATCTTCTCTTATTAATTGAACGAATTTTAATTCCATTAATTATCCAGTCTATGCAATTTTCAATCAAATAGTTTGCCAAATATTGGAATTTTCTAAGAATCAATTTTTCTGGTGAAACAATTTTCAATTGGCCAATTTTCAATTGACCAATTTTCAATTGACCAATTTTCAATTGACTAATTTTCAATTGACCAATTTTTTAATTGACCAATTTTTCAATTAATTACTTTTCATGTAATGAATTGTCCAATTGATCAATTTTACAATTTTTTATTTTACAAAATTGACATTCAACTGAATCAGAATTGAATAATAAGTTTGAAAAAGTACAATGATTTGTAAAAAACAACAATTTGCAAAAAGTATAATTTGCTAAAGTATAATTTGCAAAAAAGTGCAATAATTTGCTAAAGTGTAATTTGCAAAAAAGTACAATAAATTGCTAAAGTGTAATTTGCAAAAGTACAATTTAAAAAGTACAATCGTGTACAAAAAGTACAATAATTTGCAAAAATACAATTTGCAATAATACAATTTGCAAAAATTCAATTTGTAAAAATACAATTTGCAATAATACAATTTGCAATAATACAATTTGCAAAAATACAATTTACAATAATAAAATTTGCAATAATAAAATTTGCAAAAATACAATTGACAAAAGTACAATTGGCAATAATAAAAATTGCAAAAATACAATTGGCAATAATAAAAATTTGCAAAAATACAATTTGCAAAAATACAATTTGCAAAAATACAATTTGCAAAAATACAATTTGCAAAAATTCAATTTGCAAAAATACAATTTGCAAAACGTACAATAATTCACAAAAGTACAATTCGCAAAGTACAATAATTCGCAAAAGTAATAATTCCAAAAGTACAATAATACCTAAAAACCACAATTTACAAAAGATTCAACATCCTTTCCAAAAATGAAGACAAAACAAAAATTCCTCTTTAATTAGTGCAGAGAGCAAGCAGATTACCAAAAGGAAATAAAAGCACAAATTCGCGCTGCGTCTTGTGTGATTTGTCAAGAGAAAAAAAAAGAAAAAAAAGAAAAAAGAAAAAAAAGAAAAAAGAAAAAAAAGAAAAAAAGAGAAAAAAAGAAAATAAAAGAAAAAAAAAGAAAATAAAGAGAAAAAAGGAAAAAAAATTCACACAGCCAGGCATGAAATTCAATACAATAAATTACACGGCCTGTGTTGCATTTTCTTTGTTACTTTGCTTTTCTTTTTGTAATCTTGATTTATCTAGTAAATAATGTGAGTGATAGAGGTACACGAGTGTTAAACTATGCCCAGTGTACAATATGGTGCACACGCATGACTTAGCGAATAAAACTACTTATACTCAACAAGGTACTTAATTAATTTCTCTCTAAAATCTATTCTTTCTCCCCCCCAAACAAGGAGATTGCGACTGTTTTCCTCGGACAGCCGTCTCATTTAATTATTACTTTTTCATCTGTTATCATTATTTTTCTTCTTCCTCTTCCTCTTCTTTTTTTCCCTTTTCATCTAGCTCAGTTATAACAACGATCTCATCATCATAATCATCATCATCTCATCATCGTCATCGCCGTCATCGTAGTCATTCAGATTTTTACATTCTATTATCCAAAATAACATGTATACCATAATCTAAAGTCTAACTCTCACTTGCGACGAAATAACATTATTATATATACGTACAACTTTTTTTTTTACAACCTTGTAACAAATGTCCCGATTACAAGAAGAGAAAACGTCACGTTACATCAGGTGGTAATGATTTTTTTTTTACAATTACACTGATTTGCTAGCACTCTCTCTCTCTCTCTCTCTCGCTCTCTTTTTTCTGATATGAAAAATATTCCAGACATTGAAAATATTCTAGGAATTGGTGAACTTAATCTGGAATAGAATTCAATTGTTTCCACCTGATCATGACAATTAATGGATGCTTTTAATTGACGGGAGTGCAAAAATCGGATTAATGGGAAATCGGATTTTTGCTCTCTGTGTCTTTTTTTTTAAATCCACTATTCTCAGTCAAGTCAATCTCTATTTGCCTCGATTTTTTTCAATTTACCCTGATTTCGTTTTTTCTTAATCTAGACATTCTTATTACTTTCTTAATTAATTAATTTGAAATGTAATTTCAATTACAGTGTATTTCGAATATTATTTAATTTCAATTATAATTTAATTTCAATTGTAATGTAATTTCAATTATAATTTTTATTTCAATTGTAATGCAATTTTCATTATAATTTAATTTCAATTGTAGTGTAATTTCAATTATAATTTAATTTCAATTGCAATGTGATTTCAATTATAATTTAATTTCAATTTTAATGTAATTTCAATTTTAATGTAATTTCAATTATTATTTAATTATAATGTAATTATAATTATGATGTAATTTAAAACAAAATTCATCATCATTCTATTCAATTCTTTTTATTCAATTTTTGAACATCGTTTTTCGTCAAAATGAATTTCATTCCATTGTTTTTTCATTTGCTTCTTTTTTGTTTGCTTTTTTTTGTTTCTTTCTTTTCTATTTGTTTTTTTGTTTCTTTCTTTTCTGTTTCTTTTTTTGTTTCTTTTTTTTATTTCTTTATTTCTTGTCATTTATTTGTTTTTTGTTTATTTCTTTTCTTTTTTTCTTCTTTTTTTCTTTTTTGCTTATTTATTTATTTATTTTTGTTTTGCAAAACTCATCACCTTTTGATCAAAAAACTTAATGTTATTAAATTCAAAAAAGAAGCCAAAAAAATCGATCCTGATTTTCAGAAATTCATTTCACTAAAAACGCTAATAAAACTCAATCCGAATTTTATTGATTTGTAATTTAAATTTGACTTTCGAAATGCTCGAAAATTAAATTTCAAATTGCTCTAAAATTAAATTGGAAAATCAAATTGGAAAATCAAATTGAAAAATCAAATTGGAAAATCAAATTAGAAAATCCAATTGGAAAATCAAATTGAAAAATCAAATTTCAAATTAATCAATTGAAAGGAAAATTAAAAAATGATTGTCTCAAATGAAAGATTGACACGACTGAGAAAGTCCGTGGATTATCAATTAAAAATGCGATATCGATGGTCCTTAAGATGTACAAATTTTTGTTTAATACAAGTTGTAAATATAAATATACACGCGGCATTATCGCACAACAATATAACAACTTTCCCCCTCCAATACAGAGCTTGTATGAAGTCGCTTGTTATTTTTTTTATTTATTATTTTTCAGTGCAATTCGTGATTAAAAAGTTGATTTTAGTTTACGATTAATATTAGACTTTTCTCATTACTAAACTCAACTTTCTTCCATCTATTGTCAATCGATACAATATAACTCTATAATAATTCTTTTGTGACTTTTATACACGTCTATAATATATAATATGTAGGATGATTTTTAATATATATATATTTATTTATGTATGTATATAGTTTTTATTTTGTGAAATCGCGACATTTATGGAAGTTCCTCAACTAGTTTAACGTTTGATTATACGTTATATACAAAAGTCGATTTAAAAAAAAACACACATCGAATCACGAAAAACAACTTAATATTAAATAACAAAATAGCATATTTCATTATTATATTAAATATATTTTTTAATTTATTATTGGCGTAATTTTATCATTCAATTTTACAATCATTCGAATTATTGTTGGTGCCTTTTTCTCCTTTGGTACAATTTTTCATTTTACTTTGTTTTTACAATTGCTGCAATTGAAAATATTTTTTTATAAATGTTTCCATTCTATTTATTTTCTTTGTAATTATTTCCATCGCAATTATTTCAATTATTTCAACTGCAAATACAATTATTTCAATTGCAATTACAATTATTTTAATTATTTCAACTGCAAATTCAATTATTTCAACTGCAAATTCAATTATTTCAATTGCAATTACAATTATTTCAATTATTTCAACTATAAATTCAATTATTTCAATTGCAATTACAATTATTTCAATGGTAAATTCAATTATTCCAATTGTGATTACAATTATTTCAATGGTAAATTCAATTATTCCAATTGTGATTACAATTATTTCAATTGTAATTTCAATTATTTCAATGAAAAATTCAATTATTCCAATTGCAAATTACAATTATTTCAATTGTCAATTATTCCAATTACAAATTACAATTATTTCAATTATTTAAATTGTAATTACAATTATTTCAATGGTAAATTCAATTATTTCAATTGCAATTACAATTATTTTAATTACAAATTACAATTATTTCAATGGTAAATTCAATTATTTTAATTGTAATTACAGTGATTTCAATTATTTCAATGGCAAATTCAATTACTCCAATTGCAATCAACAATAAATTAAAATTCTGTGAAACAAAATTCACAGAGTGTTTGAATTAATTGATTTTTTATTGCAAAAATGTTGGATAAAATTTGTTATTAAAAATCGAGTACCAAATACAACATTAACTCGAATCAATGCTAAATATTGTCACTCTTAATATTCAATGTTATTTTTTCCATTGAGTTTTTTAGGATCAACATTTTTAAACAATAATATTTTGCAACATTATTCAATCGTTTAATATTTACTTATTGAATATTTCATAATTTTATTTAATATTATTAAAGAATAATATTTCAAAATAATATTAAAGAATAATATTTGAAAATAATATTAAAGAACAATAGTTCAAAATAATATTAAAGAATAATATTTCAAAACAATATTATTATTAAACAATAATATTAAACAAAATTATTAAACAATATTTTCAAACAATAATGTTAAGCAATAATATGAAAAATAATATTTAATGCTATTAAAAAACACTATTAAAAAATAGTAGCACTGCTATTAAAAAACACTATTAAAAAATAGTAGCACTGAAAGAAAAAACAAATGACCAAAAACCACTGGAAAAACAACATTGAACATCAACGAATCGAGCTCTTTAAAAATTGAATATAAAATAAAGAATTGAATTATCGTAAAAAACGTATGTCTTTGAAAATGGAGGTATTTCGATTGAAAGCACCATTTCGACACGCGAAATAAATTGCCCTATATTACAAAATTTATAAATAAATTTAAATTACCGTAAATTAAAAAATTGTCATGTCAACATGACAATTTTTTTTAACATTTGATTATTATTATTATAATAATTATATATTTTCTGTTGGAAAGAGAAACACAGAGCTCTTAAATTAAAAACTAAAGAAACGTGCTGTCGTCAAAAAATTAACTAAAACATCATTTTTCTTTTATTGTTTGTTATTTTATTATATTATCATTCCGGTTGGTGTCTAGATGTACAGGCGGTAAATAATAAATCTTCGAAATTTCGTCTTCTCGGAATAATCGAAATTCAGTTCATGGGAAAACGAAGAGTCCAGATCGCTGCAAATTAAAATTGTCTCTCTCGTCAAAGCAATTCGTTAAGCTAAGTCAAAAAAACAATTAAAAAATCAAGGGAGGGGGGGCAGTTTTTTAATTTTTCGCTTCTTTCAATTTCTTTAAATTAAAATGTGACCCGAATTGACAATTTGTCAACGCAGCTTGTCACTGTGTCCATTCTTTTTTTTCTGTTACAAATTTCTACAATCCAAATTGACAATTAACATTTTTTTGCCAATTTGGAATTTTTTCGACACGTCACAATTTTTTTTGTTTAAATTGTAATTAATTGTACTCAATTTTATTCAATTGCATTCAATTGTACTCAATTTTATTCAATTGTATTCAATTGTACTCAATTTTATTCAATTGTTCTCAACTGTACTCAATTTTATTCAATTGTATTCAATTTTTCTCAATTGTATTCAATTTTATTCAATTGTATTCAATTGTACTCAACTGTACTCAATTTTATTCAATTGTATTCAATTGTATTCAATTGTATTCAAAAATTGTCACCAATTAAAATCGGCAATTCAATTTTTTACAATTTTTACTTTTCCAAGGAATCTTTTCGTTTTAGATTTTTTTCAAAATACAAAAGCAATTTTAATTTTATTTTTCGATTCGAGGACATTTTTCGATTCAAAGAGATTCTCCGATTCAAAGAGATTTTTCAATTCCAAGAGATTTTTCAAAGGAATACAAATTCGGATCGCATTTTAATTTTTACATTCTCATCAATACTGAGAGTGCATCTTTTATTATTTTTGGTTATCATTCATTATCTCTCCATTTTCTTTTTTGTTTTTGCGTCAATTGATCACTGAGCAGAGAAGTTGGGACGAAGGATTTTTAATGTCAATGAATCAGTGCTGAACGCTTTTTTATTGTAAAAATCACAACCTCGAAATTCGCATCTTTACAATAAAAATTCGATGATAATTGTTACAACAAAAATTCCATGAGAATTGTTACAATAAAAATTCCATGATAATTGTTACAATAAAAATTCCATGATAATTGTTACAATAAAAATTCCATGATAATTGTTATTAGAAAAATTCCATGATAATTTCTAAACGATTTTTTTTTCAACAAATTTTCTCCTTCGAGAAATTTTCTTTCTCTTTTCAAAAAAAAGGGCAAAAAACGACTATTCAACCCTTTTAAGAATCTTTCTCGAGCTTTTACAATTTAGTAGAAAAAAAGCTGCTAATTAACTAGAATTATTTGAGAATTTGAAGACTATTGCATTAAATTTTTATTATTATTTTAATGTATACAAAACAAATAAACAAATTCATTTTACAATTATTATTATCGTCAATTAAAATTATTTATGTATTATTTTTCGCAATTACTTTTAGGAATTTTAAACAATATGAAATTTTTTGATAATTAGAATTACTTTCGTGTCGATTGGAATTCATTTTTCGTCAATCGGAATTACTTTCTCATCAATTGGAACTACTTGTTGTCAATCGGAATTACTTTCTCGTCAATTGAAACTACTTTTTGTCAATCAGAATTACTTTCTCGTCAATTGGAACTACTTTTTGTCAATCGGAATTACTTTCTCGTCAATTGGAACTACTTGTTGTCAATCGGAATTACTTTCTCGTCAATTGGAACTACTTGTTGTCAATCGTAATTATTTTCTCGTCAATTGGAATTATTTTCTCGTCAATCGGAATTACTTTCTCATCAATCGGAATTACTTTTTCGTCAAGAATCACTTGTTCAATTAGAAATTTCTTTCCAACAATCAGGATTACTTTTCCGTCAATTCGAATTCCTTGACAATTATCATCATTTTTTCAACAACTAAAATAATTTAACGATAATAATTAACATTATATAATAATTAATTGACGACGATTAAAACAAGAATTTTTAATCACAAGAATGATTTTTTCCTTACATTTTCGACCATGAAAACAATCGACAATGAAAATCACTCTCCAAATACACGCATTTCCAAAAATATGACAAAACCTTTATCCCCTTTCCGCAATAATTCCAGTCAATCAGCAAAAAATACTCCAAAATGATAAAAAAAAAAGGTCCAGCACTGGCAATGAACGATACCGACAAAACCCTGCCAAATAAAATCAAATGCGTGAAAGTCTGAAAATTCAGAAAAAGCTCCATCTCCACTTTCCCATAAACTTTCATTTCCCGATAATAATAAAAAGAATAAAATCGCCCGTACATCGTGAAAAAAAAGTCAAAAAAAAGAAAAACAAAATAAACAAAATAACGAAGAATTCAAACGTTAACAATAGCCAGGGCCATTTTGTTTGTCTGATTAATATGGCACTAAAGCGATCGAATAGAGCATAATTTTATTTTTTTTTCTGCTCAAGAAATTCTTTGCCAGTCATTTTGAAAAAATGATTTCTCTAATCCTGGTAACGCGTCCCGTTTACAACTCTATAGAGAATCGATGGAGCCTCTGCGTGAGTCAGGTGATGGAGATGATGGAACATGAATCATGATGTATCCTAGCACACACAGCCAAGTAATGCGACACGTGTACCACCGTCAAATTGGTGGCAAAAATATGTCGAATTCAATAATAATGTTAACCTTATCACGAGCATTTTATTTAACTTGTTACATTCTCATCAATAATGAGAGTGTATTTTTCTTTCTTTTCTTCTTCTCCATTATCGCTTTCTTTCTTTTTTTAAATCTGCTTTTTTTTGCAAAACACACACACATTAGATTCGGAGGCGAATCGATGCAATTCCTACAAATCCCTGATCCCTATTCTAAATCGCCACATGCGAGAGAATTAATATTTAATATTCAATATATATATATTATTATTATTATTAAACCACGCATTAGATGGATATATTTGTATTTATATATCTCAATTATTTTAATCTGTATTGTAAATATATATTGACTAACTCGTCGGACCTGCGATGATTAATACAAGATTTCAAAGAATCTACGTGTCCCATCGACAAACTTCAAACTACAATACAACTTGCATCATTTCAATTGGCTAATTTTTAAACAATGTCATTAATTCTGCGCTTCGATTTTCAATTTTTTTTAATTATGTTATTTTTTCAATTTTATTTTCCTTTGTTTTTTTTTCAATTTTGGTCTACTTTTTCGGTTTCAATTTTGGTTTAAATCAATTTTTTGGATTCCATTTCTAATTCTTTTGTTCAAATTTAATTTTAGCTTCAGTTCGAATTTATTTTTAGTTTCATTTCAAATTCAATTTTAGCTTCAGTTCGAATTCAATTTTAGCTTCAATTCAAATTCAATTTTAGCTTCATTTCAAATTAATTTTTAACTTCTGTTACAAATTAATTGCTTAATTGAAATTAATTACGTAATTGAAATTAATTCCTTAATTGAAATTAATTTAGCTTCTATTTCAAATTTATTTTATCGATTTCA
>WNHD01016525.1:0-10681 GCA_011057455.1 Ganaspis sp. Gsp50 | reverse complement strand
CAATTATAACAATTTTATAAAAAATACATATTATATGTAATGAATATTTTTATCAGGTATAAAAAATTACTAACCTTTAGAATTCCAAATATCTTTTTCTGTATTCGCTGCAGTTCCTTTATTCACTCTTGAAATTGAAATTTGCTTCACAATTATCCCTACTTCAGGATTTTTAAAAGAAATCTTCTGCTATCTCTTATGCACCTCTCTTCTTTCTCTCTCGCACTCATTATTCCCTCCGCTTACAGTCTTCATACGGTGCCTTTACTTCCAATCTTCATGTACCTCTCTATCTCTCTCTTTCTCTTTCTTTCTCTTTCTCTCTTATACTATACCAACTGACCACTTCTAATTTCTCCTACAAAACTCCGTACTACCATCTACTCGGCGGACAAACGCTAGGCAAGCAGGCTGGTGAATTATTATTAAGAAAAATTAATAATGAAATTATTTACAAGATTTACTCAACCCGATTGACAAGTTGGCAATGGTGTTGTTTTCATTATTAAGTTTGGAGTTAACATAACCCCAAAGTGAAATCAAAAGAGAATTCAATTTATCAAAACAGAAATTATAAAGTTAAATTAAATAAAAGAATAAAAACTCAATTAAGAGACGGCACAAGTCGCCGAGTTTTTATTTGGATGCACAGAATCCTGAAGTGACTGCTACTTAGGTATATGTTAGAATTGATTTTATTTTTATTTAGAAGAGAATTCAAAATTGTGCGTGCTAAAATTTAGCGCATCGCAACAATTATACGATTACAATTTTATTTATTTTTGACCATGTTTTTAAAAACTTAAAATTGTTAATTCTTCATTTGTATTTTAATTTATAAATTTGCATTTATACAGATTAATTGAGTGTCCCGATCAAATAACGTGACCGACGCTCGAACTTCGTGTTTTCTACTTACAGTTCGAGTCACACGAAGCACGTAAACTAATGCTTTGTCTGACTAATACTCTAAGTAGAAAACAAGAAATTCGAGTGTCGGTCGCGTTATTTGATCGGGACACTCAATTGACTTCTTTTATCGTGAAGAACAAGAGTTGTAGATTCTTTCTTAACTCTTATTTTTATGCCAATAAATCATTCATATTAACAATTGAATTTCGATATTTGTGACAATTGTGACGTCTAAAACATCGTAATCGACTTAGTGATAAAATTGAAGTGAAAAAGTTCAAAGCTACTTTGATTAAAAGAAATGGTCTTAAAATTAATTAATAATACTTCTTTGATTATAACTCTCTTAAATGCAAATTCTCTATCTCAGATTGGGTAAAAGTGGTACTCAAAGAGTTATATTAAAAATCAATCCAGGTTGTGATTATAATAGGTCTGGATAAAAGAACGTTAACAAGATTGTAAGAGACACTTCTATAAATTGCACACAAAGGGAAAAGGAAATTACATCGTCGACGACCTTTGGGAAATGACAAGGCGACAGTAACCAACCATGCATGCGTAATGGGATTATGAACCACTTTTCAAAGTTTCACTGTTCAAGCGCTGAGCACTGTTTGAATTTCCTCTGCATTCTCCACGTTTAAAACAAAAGAATAAAAGAAAGTTAATTTTAAATTGCACTACACCATAATTGAAATGACAAAAGAATAATGACTCTTTACTGGTCACCGTCAAATAATGAAATAAAAATTATTCTCTTATCAACTTTTAAAAACTGAGGAAAAAACAAGTGGACATGCAAAAACTCTCGTTCAATCTTTAGAAAAAAATCAACATTGAAATTGATAAAATTATTGCAACGCAATGAGAACAGTATAAATAATAAATTTTTACTGAAACTGAACAGAAATATTATCTTGTAATTTCTTTGATATCAATGTCTGATAGAAAGTTTCTTCAAGTGTTTGTAAGAAATTCTGTTTAGGTGTAAATACTGCAAGAGTGAGCACTGAGCAGGGATTTCAGAAAGTAGAAGGAATTTCGTGTAGTCAGACGCAGTCAAAGAAAATACGTTCGAACGATGTGATATTGTTTTTCTGTATTCCTATCACCTCGCCTGACTAGACCAGATTTATTCCAATGCGAGAAAATCACACTTGCCGTGTTAGAGTGTCACAATATGTGAAATATGTAAAAGACATGTTCAACTCCATCGTTTGCGACGTTTCAATTTACTCAAACATACACATTTTCTTATTCCAAGTTATTCCCCTATAGTGCTTTCAGTATCCATCAATTCTTTAATATTGTGCTAAAATATTTCTTAGAAACAATGTTTAGAATTATTGTATTATTTTCTCTTATTAATCGTCGCAAAATCTCTTCAAAAAGTTCAAAGTCTCTTCAAAGTTCAAACTACCGGAAGGTCTTTTTCCCTCGATATTCTTGCGATCCTCTTTGTAGGATCGAAGATTTGGGATTTATTGTGTTCTTCTTTCTTATTCTACTTCACTTCTATCCAAATCTCACGATTCTTCCAACAGGATCGGAAACTTCTTAATTTACTTTTTATTTTCTATTCCTTCAATTTCATAACATTGTAACGAGGTGGTCGCTACTTTTACTTATTTAAAAAGGACTTTAGTAAAATGGGTACCGCAGGTCTATTGACGAGGGCCTAACGTGCCTGCGCGTGCCTAACTATTGATTTTTTAATCGACCGCCGACCGATGCGCTAAGCAGCGCCTCTCACTTCTTTGAGAGAACGTATGTGAACCCTGGACCGCCTCGTGGTCGGCGGCGTCTTTTCCTTGAGCATTTGATTTCTTGTTGTGTTGATGGGAACATGAGTTTTCGCGAGTATGAGTAAAAATTCGAATTGTGTTGCCACCGGGGTACGAGCATTTTTCGCGAGAGAATTGTAGTTTTCGAGTTCACCTGTATCCGGGGTTATTATTGAGACATTTGTTTCTGTTGATAAGCTTTACTGATGATGTTTATTGAGTCAAATGACAAAAGGATTATTGTGTAGATTTTAGTGTACTAATTAGATTTCCTTTGGTAAAGATTTTCCCTTTCCTCTTTTCTCTCATCACCGAAGGATATTCTCCCAGGATTCGAGGATTTTGAGAAAGAATCTCCAAGGAGTGTATCAACGAAAGGTTTGTTAAGTGTTTTGTGTCACTGGAGGGTCGTTATTCTCGTTCTTTCTCGTCTCAGCGTTGGCTGCTCACCGGCATCGTTTATCTCGGCCGAACTTCCCTTTGTTGTTTTGAGTTGGTTTCGAGTGAAAATTATTGTAAAAGGGGCCGAGCATTGTTTTATTAATTTTAAATAAAGCTCCAGTTATGTTATAATAAAGCAGTTATGTCATTTTAACCCCCTTTTTTTGATCCCGGAGTTGGGTGTTCTAACATTCTTATATCGACTTATTTTTGTGGAACTGCCTGCACTTAAAACTAAAAAAGATATCACTTTGAAACAGCAGGAATCATCTTAGGAATCCTTGAAGTATATCATGAATGTTTGATTTGCTACAAAAAACAAATTCAGAAGAAAAGCAAGATAAAGTACATCCCTAGACCATCTTGAATCTTAAACATGGGCTTAATTATAGCATTCTTTATTTGTTGTCTTTGCTAATTGTTACGTTGACTTTGCTTGTCATTAAGTTGATATTAAAAAGCTAATGTATTTCAAATTTTAACTTTCGATTTCAATTTATTATTCTTTAGCACCAGAAAAACTGGTAAGAATCCGATTTTACAATTGAAAGAAATTTTTTCTTCTGGTCTAAAAGGAGATGGGGAACTTTATGTGGATCATTACTTTCTTGGCGACGTCCATAAGTAGCAAATTACAAATTAAACCATAAAAACAAGAAAGAACTTGTCAGACTCTCTCGAGATTCTCAAATAGTCATCTGCGCATTTTCATTGGATCGCAAAGTAATCTTCAGTCTGAATATTAACTTTTCTCGTCAAGGAAAGCGTCATGCATTTGTAATTTATCGTTCTTACGTAACCCAGCTCTGAATGTGAAAAACCAATTTACCTATCTCTTTCTTTTTCTTGCTCGCTCTTGTTCGCTCCCACTCTTCTCCTTATCTATCCTATTTATCGAACTATTTTTCTGTCCTCTCTTACTCTTCTCCTTCCTTCTTTGCTATCGTGATAATTTAGAGTTGGCGCTGCGGACAACGTAGCAGATTTTTATGCATCGGTGGACGTTGCCAAGGTATTCGCCCATCTTGAGAACTCGAGAGTCTTTTCTTCTTTATTCCGCGAGAAAGCGGCTTACGCTTCAATGCTATTGCTATGGACGGACAATTTCCTTTTGAAATTCAAGGGAATTCGATTGTCAAAGAGGATCTAATTGTGCAGGATAATAGGCAAGTTGTAGGTCTTTATGGCTTCGCTTAATTCATCTGCTTTGATCAATGCAAATTTCTATTACGATCACGAATTTCATGTAATTATTCAAATTTTACAGGAAAGCTTATATTTATTTAAAATTAGAGTAAAAGGCTTCTGGGACGGTAAAAAAAGATTCTCCAGTATTCTCTGGTTGTGCAAAATATTGTACAACTAAAAAAATTGTCACATACGGATTATTTCCTTTCAGTTAAAATAATTACGAATTTTTGTTACAAACAAATATCAAACCCAACTTTTTGTATTTGGTAATGTTTTTCTACAAACAATATAAATTTTTTGCTTCACTAAAACCGAACTGTTGCTTGTTCTACAATGGTATCGGGTTTTAAACTTTTTTTTATTTTTGTGCTAATGGTTGATTTTACACAAACATGAACCTGTCGCTTGTCAAGTATAAAATTAACAGTTTTTAATTTCTTTTTAAATCAACTTTATGGAACCTATTTGCATGTAAATTAGACATGGTATTGTGTGTTGTATCGTAATATCGATTCTTTTGAATATTTACTGCAGCTCTTTTAATAGAACACTAATTAAAAAGGAAAAATATTCGATTATTTAAAATTAAGGATCACATATAAATTATTCCTCAATTATGCAAATTTTAATTAATAAATAGAAATTCTAAAATTTTGCTTTTAATGTTAAAATGAAATTGGCTCTCTTATAAGATTGAACAATTTGTTCTGATAATAGAAATCAAAATTCACGTATATCAATTGAAAAATTGTGTATTGAATATGAAGAACTGACAATGTTAAAAACATATCAACACTAGAAATAAAAAAAAGTATGTTTCTTCGATTCTTATGCACACTTCGCTAAAAGATTATTGACTTACTGATTCTTGCTTGAGCTACTTGTAACAATGGAACAGTAAATTCGTACTCTTTTTAAAGCCAGAAAAGGCTAGGCGAAAGGAAAGAGAGAATAGTTTTTCCTTCAAAAGAAAGAAGCTCTAACTAAACTTTTTTTGTAGAAATAGAATTAACCTTTAACTCTACACCTAAAGATAAATCTTCAAAGGGAATTTACAAATTCTCTTTGGAATCTACTTGTTAATTAATTAAAAAATTTCAGTTGTTTTGAAATTCTTTAGTAAAAGACAAAGAAAAAATGTATTTAAAGAAAAATATGTTTCAAGCAATCGTTAGGGTATTAATTCTTTTATTTTTGAATTAATTTCTAATGTTAATTTATTAATTAATGAAAAGGTTATAGAATAGCTTAAAGATTTATTAAGCGCCAAGTTATTTTTGCGAGATAATCAGGGAAATAACTAAACCCAATTTCAAATGATTGTTATTTTACTTTCATTCTTTAAATTATAATTTTATATTTCATTGACAAACTATACTCAAAATTCTCATTGGAAAGCGTTGGGGAAAGGAGCAGCAGTAAAATTTAACAACACTGATTTGAGAACAGGTGAAAGAATAACACTTTTTATTAAAATCATTAGTATAGAAATTAGAAGGCCGAATGCCTAAGTGGCGAATTCGGACTAGAGGCCCGAATTAAAATAACAAAGTCGTTGTTAAAGCTTATTTAGTCACTCTAATTCGACTCTAAGAACAAAGCAACTTAGGTTCTTTTAAGTTCTAAAAATGCCTTACATATTCGACTCTATTTAGACTTTAAATTTCGACTCGGGAAGCTTAACAGTGTAGAAAATGTTTGATGACTTTCAGCAATGCTTTCAGATTAGGTCTTCAAGCATCGAATCATAGCTGAGAAGATTAGAAATATTTTTAAGATTAGTATATTCTTTTTAATTTTTGAACCGTATCCTCAAATATTACATCTGATATGAATATTTGTGATTATCATCTCAAAATTAAAAAGAATAGTAACCTAGGAAATATATAGATTAAAGCGAAAATACCAAGGTAAAAAAACTAAAAAGAAAACCTACATAAATTTATTAAAGAACTACCTCATCTAAAAAATTTAGATGTGACAGCTAGAAAATATTAAGTGGGTCCCTTAAAATAAAGAGGAATAAACAGTTTGTCTGATCCAGCTAAACTATTTAGAGAATCTGTTTAGGTGTCTCACATGAAAAGTTTAGATATCGCGCATAAATGATCTGTCTACCACAAAAAGAGATATTCTGATAAAAAGTCTAGTTACCACAGCTAACTTTCTGTCTAAACGAATTCCACCGATACTGTTTAGCTGTGTCAGCAAGAATTCTAGCTACATCACCTAAACAGTTTTTTCAGTGTAAAACATTAGTTCATATGGGCTGAATTGTTTCTACCTAATGTGTCGTTTGCATTAACTGAATTGTTTAAATCCTTTGAGTTTTCTGAACCAAATAAATTTTTAGGTCCGTCACAATTTCATTGACATACGGAATGTTTGTATCTTTAGTAGTGAATTTGTAAAAACTTCTTTGGATCAATAGGCAAATATGCTCAACCGAAGCGGGATAGTTGGCGTTGAAAACGTAAAAGGACTTAAAGCATATGTCAAAGGCTTCCTTTGCTGATCTTACTTTGTACTTTATCTCATCCACGATGACGTAAAGTTTTTGGAAAATGATTTAATTCTGTCCCAACGACGATAATATATGGTTGAACAGTGATACCTTTGTCTTTCATTCTTTATCTTTATAATTTACACAAATATCTTTAATGTTGTCGAAGGTCTAGAAATATTACAAAAATAATAATTATAAAAATAAACTTCTTATGATTTGAATGAAAATAATGATTTTATTATGGCAAATTTTAGGTTTCTAAATGTGCCAAACCACTGAATGCTAGACAATACTCAATTCCGATTCAATCATTGAAAATTTCCAATCCTGTCTTTTAGATCGACAAAGCCTACCTTTGGGTGCAACCATACAAGAAAGTAAACAGAGTTGGATAATGATTCTTCCATCTTCAATATAAAAATAAAAATTTAATTAAAATTAAATGTATTAAAAACTTCTTTTCAAGTTTAATTTTGTTTTACGTAATTAAGATATTAAATTGATTTTCAGTTTCCAGTAAATTAACAAGTCCATTGCACAGTAAGGACTGTAAGAGGCATAAGAGAATACTAATTATGAAAAGAAAATAATATTTCTCAAACAAATAATAACAGGAGGAGGGTCGAGATAAACATGGTTATTGTTAGGCTACATTTAGAATTAATCAAGGGCATATTTCTATCTTTTTATTATTTGTTAGATAAAAATTTCGTAAAAGTATACTAAATTTACTTAATGTTCATATTCTTATGCTTTCTCAATAAATGTAGTTCATTTTATAGTATCATGCTATTGAACTTAATTGAACACACCATTAGTTTTATTTATATAGCTTATATTACAGATTTCATAGTACCCTGGTGGACCCAGTTGCCGTCCTGGACCCAATTTTCATCCACTTTTACAAATTCACCCTATTATTTAATTAGTGCCGAGATTGAGACTGGTTTCGGACTCATATCGTCTCGGTTCTTCGCTACGAGACCAAGACGAGACTCATCTTGGAGAAAACGAGACGATATCGATAATAAGCGAAACGAGACCGAGACTCTAGACGATATTTTTAAAAACTTAAAAAAATGTATTATGAGATTTTATTTATTATTTTTCATTGAATGTATTAATGTTTATAAATAATTTAAATAATTAATTAATAGACAAATACTTTTAACTAAACATTTTTGTTTAATATGTGAGACTTTTAAATTGGTCGAAACAAAAGTTCACTATAAAATTCCGGAATAAACAATTAATTACGTTTATTTACAAATTCGATTATCGAGAAATGGTGGGCGCCAGTTAAACAAAGTATTAGATTTTTAATAATCTTTAAATTTAACTTAATAATTTTTATTTAACAAAATTTTTATAATCAATTAAATTACCAAGATAAATCTGTAAATTAATAATCACTTTAGACTCAATAGATCAGGAAAAAGGGGAGGTTCGATAGGTTGAAATAAGCTAAGAGACCAATTTTTAATATTTTTGACAAGTTTGTCACTAGTACGGCATTAAGAATTTATTTTTAAAACAAAATAAACTAAGCCTGTTTATAACATTAGTTCAAGTAAAAGAAAAACTCAATATGAAGCAAATGTTTCCAAGAATCGAATTTTACAAAAGAAGTAAAACTTCGACATTCGAGCACATGTTCCGGAAAATCGACAAATACCAAAATTTTCTACTTTTTACTGACTAACTAATACAAATAACGTATTAAACTGAACAGAAAAATTCTCTTATTAACATTTAAACTATTAGATCAGGGAAGAGCACTTATTTCGGGAGAAGAATCAAACTTAAAACACATCTCGGGATTCTAACCTCAAAATATCAAAATTCACAAAAACTAAATTTTACTCATTTAAAACAGAAGAGAAAGCCACAGAGAAACAAGAATGTCGAGACTCACCTCTTCTTCAAATGTTAATGGCATTTTAAATTATTATTTTCTTTCTTTTTATCTTTTACGTAATATTCTAAACAACAATGAAAAATTCTTTAATGAACTCCGAGATTCGGAACAAGAGTGAAAGCCGATAAGCCAATTTTCCAACAGGTAGCAGCAGAACATTTTCCAGCCAATTAGAATATTCCAAGCGATCACATGGTTTCAGCATCCAGGTACAGTGAAGTAGTTGGTCGCATAGCAACCCCTTTTGACCCATTATTTAGATGTTGAGCAAAACACAACTGCAACTCAAGATGTTAGTCGGCAATAGACGAATCGTCCTCCCAGATTATTTATTAAAAATCTTCAAAAGCTGGAATCCATAAACAAAGCTGGTACATAAAATCTCAGAAATTGTTCCAAGGCACAGGTACTCCAGAACCAAGGCAATGCTGCATGTGGTTGAAACTTGACAGGTTAGCCCTCTGATGGATTTGGCGCGTGATTTGAATGCAGAGACTTTGTCAACTTTTTTCTTTCACTCTTGGAATATGCAAAAATAATAAAAATAAACAAGCTCATTAGTAAAAATTCTTAAACAACCAAAGTGCTCTTCCCAGGTATTGTGACTCCTGTTCCAAAATCATAAACAAAATAAAAATCTTAACCGAAATGAATGAAATGAAACCGAATGAATTTTTGTGACGTAAAGTATAGCACGTCACAAATATTCAAGAAGACCAAGATTGAGACCACATTTTTCGAGACCGAGACCTACAATTTTTAAATTTATCGAAACCTTATTCAAATCAGTAACTTTCTTTCTACAGTAAATTTTTTTCAACTCAATATTTTCAATTCATTATTTTTAGTTAATTGAAAGATAAAACTATGTATTTAAAGCAATTATAAAAAAGTTTGTTTTTATGTCATGGGATTCAATAGCATCCGGACTATTGATTCAAAGACATTTTTTTCTCAGTGTAAAACATTTCAATTCGTACTATTCAATTATAATTGGATACATTTTCAATTTACATCTCTCCTCATATTAAATTTCAATGTTCCATATTTACTGAATTTTTACTACGTTCCGTCTTTACTTTCCGTTTATTTTTCCAAACAATTTGAAAGCTCTGAAAATTCTCAATTTCAACAAAATCAGTAAAAATAAAACAGAAAGGAATGAGTTTATTGCTGAGAAATTTATTGCATTAAGGGGGTTGGGGTAGTTTGTCTCGAAAGATCGTAAAAAGGAAAACAACACGAAATTATCGATTTGACTTTTATTACAGGTATCAAGAGAATGCCCGGGCACTGTCCAGGGCTTACAGAGACAGACCAGCAAGTCCCTTGGAAACAGCAGTCTGGTGGTCGGAATTCATCGCTAGGGGAAACGGACGTCGTTATCTTCGAAGTGAAGGGGCGGATTTACCATGGTACCAATATTACCTTCTCGACGTTTTTCTGTTCTTCGCTGTCGTCCTCTTGACCGCTCTCTATGTCACTTATCGTTTAATGAAATTCCTCTTGTTTCTCTGCTGCACCCGAAAATCAAGCAAAACCGTCCACCCCACCGTTGCCAATGGCAAGCAAAATAAGAAAAAGAATGAGTGATGCTGCCAACGATAAATAACTTTAGTCAAACCCTCTAAGTGCCAATATTGATTATTATTGAGATTCATACAAGTATTTTTGTGTATAGTTTGTACAAATGAATAAAAAATAAAATGCATTCAAAGACAATAAATCTACTTGAATTTTTAATTTTACAATTTTTTTAGTTTTAATGAAAAAGGTACGAAGAGATCTACAACTTTTCGGGTAAGTTCTATAACGCTCTTTTTATTCGACTTTTATTAATTGTTAGATTGATTTTAATTTATTTTAAACTTAAAGCGTCATAGAATAGAATAGCTGATAAGTTGTTAAGCGCCAAGTTATTTTTGA
>WNHD01016510.1:0-10580 GCA_011057455.1 Ganaspis sp. Gsp50 | reverse complement strand
TTCATAATTATAGAAAGGTCGGGAAATTGCAAAATTAAGAAAAAATTGCATCGTTCTAGGTGCATTGAGTAATAAGTTCGTTAATAACAATAATAATTTGTTTAAACAATTTAAAATTATTTTGGGACATTAGTTAATGATTTACTCCAATTGGTTTATAAAAATTGCATGATTTTTAGGGTTCATTTAAAGTATGCAAATAAGAACCAATTTATATTACCCTCAGAAAGCTGTTTAGACACCTTATATACGTTGACAAATGTTATAAATAAACAAGAAGGAATGTGGGAAAAAAAATTTTTATTTCATTTTATGAAATTATTTAAAAATTTGTTCAGTGATTTTAAATCGCGATTAGATTGGTTCAAAATTCAGGAAGATATTACATTTTCAATATTTTGATGACCACCCTGGGTGGTTATCGGTAGTGCGAAGGTTAAGTTGTGCCAACTGTTTATTTTCTACTTACAGTATTAGTCAGACAATGTACTAGTTTATGTGCTTCGTCTGACCCGTACTGTAAGTAGAAAAAGACATCGCGCACCGAATGAGTTGTTGCTTGTTCCCTTAGAATTTATCTTACGTTGACACTAGATTCGTTATTATTTGGCAAATTTTGAATTTTTATTAGTGTCTTAATGTAATTTTTATTTGTTTAAACAAATTATTTTTATTGTAAATTATTAACCATATAATTAACATAGAACAATGTATTTTTTGCATAATTTCCCATTCTCCCAAATTACACTACAAAAATATTTTTGTAGTAAAATTATTATTTTTCAAATTATATTTAAACAGTTGTAAATTGTTGAATATTTACTTATTCTTGGTGAAAATTCCTAAAGATTAGTTGACTTTGATTTTCCAAAAGTTTTAGGGAATTTTTCATGAAGTTGTTGAATATTCACTAACATTTTGAGAAAAATTACCCGAAATATTTTGTGAATGCAAATTCACCAACTTTTTGGGGAATTTTTCACAAAATTGTGAAATTTTCAACAGATTTTTCGTGAACATCTTTTTCACCAAGAAGATTAGGGAATATTTACTAATTTTTTGGTGAACAGTTTTTTCACTAAAAATTTTCTTTGGGGACAAACATTTTCACCAAGAAAAGTTAGTGAATTTTCCCCACATTTTTTACAGTGTAGACTCTAAAAACTAATTAGACTGTAAAAAATAATTAGACTCTAAGAACTAATTAGACTCTAAGAACTAATTGGACTCTAAAAACAATGCAACTAAGATCTCCATAGGTTTCTTAAGTTCTAAAAATGCAGGTCTTATTCGACTCTATTTAGACTTTAAATTTCGACTCGGGCTCTTTTTTCATTTGGGTTCAGAGCATAACTTTCTTGACTTTCGTTTTATGGACCACCCTACTAACTACGCTAGCTAATAGAGAAGATGGATGTTAATATCCCCTGCTGACATGGTCAGCACGAGAGCCCCTCCTTCTTCCTGAACTTATGACTTCATAAATGCCCCATTCATCCATTGCTTATCCGTTCCTCTCACCTCTTCCATCGTTCTCCATTGAGCAACTCCAAGGACCTGCAGCATCCTTCTACAAGGCTCTCGCCTCTCTCAAAGTCTCTCAAAGTCTCTCCTCGAGAGAGGCGATCATCACCCACGATGCGTCTTCGGAGAACCAAGAACCAAGAACCATTTCTTCTCGAGCAAGCAGTAAATGAATGACGGTACATGCAACTCTAACGGGTGAGCGACTTGACAAGGTGTAATAACAGCCAACAGGTGCCCCGTACACATGATGTGCAATGCTACGACTATTCCCATATGTGATCCTTGCTACCATCTTGTAGTCATCTAGTATCCAGGAATCTTATGGAGCACCAAGTCAGGTCGAGTCTCCAGAAGAGACAGGAGTGCGTTGTGAGGGGGAAGCAAGATCCAGAGAGAGGGGCTGCTCGATAGACCTTTCTCCTGTTCTTAAGACTGTCGGGTCTTGGTTGTCAGTTCTTACCGGAACACAGACTAAGTTACAAAGCATCCGAAGAAAGGTCGCGCGATTAATTGTTCGCGCCTTTGTCAAAAGAGAGAGAGAGAGAGGGCGAGAAAAAAGCACTCGGTTTTGAACTCGGTTCCAAGAATTGCAATTTTGACATCTCGGCTTCCGGTTTAGTGACACGATTTTTTTCGGCATCAAGGCCGAAGGAGGCCTCACATGCTGTTTTTCCGTTTTTCCTCTTGACCGGCAATCTCGTGGTCCCAACTAACGGGCATCGCTTAACGGTCGCTTTTATGACAGTGTGGTTCTCTTGGTTACCATTGAAAAAAGTGTATCAGTCGTCACAGTGGACAAACGATCTGTCAGCTTAAAGTAGAAGATGGGTGCTGAAATGCGACTTCTTAGGTTTACAAAGCTGCTCCTGGTGGCAATAGTTGTTGTTGTCAATGCAACCGACACTCATGGTGAGTTTCATTTGAATTTCCCGCTCGA
The DNA here is from genome assembly GCA_011057455.1 of Ganaspis sp. Gsp50. Taxonomy (NCBI): domain Eukaryota; kingdom Metazoa; phylum Arthropoda; class Insecta; order Hymenoptera; family Figitidae; genus Ganaspis; species Ganaspis sp. Gsp50. Next base: position 8,116 of record WNHD01016510.1, on the reverse strand, counting down.
TTGCCTTCCTGCTTCTCTTGAATAAATATCCTTCTGCGAAACGGTAGCAATGACTGATATAATTGCAGTTGTAAAGAATGGCTATTGTCGTAACGGATTGGAAAAGTTTAACGAAAAATGAAGTAATTTAGCTTCAGGGAAGTATTGGAAATTGTTTGCTACTATAAAGCTTTTCACGAGTGTTGTTAAGTTAATTGAGGAGCTATTTTATTGCCCTGCAGTTTACTGAGATTGAATCATTAAATCCATAATTTTCCATTTCTATGTGCTGTTGTATTAACAGCCTTTTTTCCATGTTTGCACTTATTGATTTCTTCTTTAGCTTCTATTTTATTTACTCAGCATTCCAGTGTTTATGGACAAGTAGTATTTTCTTACTCTTATAGTTTTTAGGTGCCCTTTTATGTTTTATTTTATTTCCATTTTTTTAAAATGTCCCTTTTGACATTTTCATCATTTCATTTATTTTGCAATTTTTCCATTTTATTTTTCAATTTATTCTTACATTTGATTTCTACGCTTAACTTTTTACACCTTACGCTTAATTTTTTACATTTTATGATTAATTTCTTACATAAAACGTTTTCATTAAAATTATGCCAATTTTACTGTTTTTCAGTAAATATTTTTTAATAAACCGTGGTGGACCCAGTTTCCATCCAGGACCCAATTTCCGTAAACTTTTACAAATTTCCCCTATTATAATGTAAATTAATATTATAATGTAATTAATTAACTTATTAAATTATTGTATTATCGTTAATATAGAATTAACTCACTTGCTTGACGTAAAAACATTGAAGCAAATAAATTTATAGTTTATAATAAAGTTAAAGTTTTATCAAAATTAAAGTGGACAAAAACTGGGTCAACCACGGTAATAATGACAATAATAATAATAATAATAATAATAATAATAACATAAATTCGACTCATTGTAATTGAATATATAATAAAATAATATTGATAATATTAATAATAAAACTCCTTTTATAAGAAAAGTTTAATATGTATTATGAAATATAAAACATGTACATTGAATTTTCAAAAAAGTTTAGAAAGGTATTCAAATTGTATATAAATATAAATAAATATTAAAAAAATCGAGTGAGCGTTAGCGACCGGTAATAATTTATCTAGTATTTATATAAAAACTAAAAAATGCATAGTCCTTGTTAATAAATGAATAATTTTTATGTATAAATAAAATAGGTATTTATATTAGAAGAAATCGAAATTTTGTTGACTCTAATAAAAAATTACAATAAATAACGTTTCCTAATTAAAACTAATATTTCTATATAATGAAACAAATATAGTTTTATTTCATTTTCAAAAAATTTCGTTGATGTAAAAAATATCTTTGAATTTTGAAAAAATGGTTTAATCGAACATTATTTTGTGATACAATTTTTTATTATTTCTTTTTTATTATTTTGTGGAACTTTGTAGCAATGCGATTGATTAAAAAAAGTTTCTTATTGAGTTACAAAAAAAAATTCTCGAATCGAAGAAAATTAATTTCTGAGTGATTTTAATGATGAAAATAATAAAATGCTAATTAGAATTTACAGCTTATAGCAATTATAGCTGTTTTTATTTTAAATTATGAAAAGTTAACAAAAAATTGTCAATGATTCGGATCAATTTAATTATTTTCGTAAATTTTTTTATATAGATAATTATAAAAAAATGGAAAATAAATTTTATTATTATAATTATTGTTGTTGTTCTTGTTGTTAATTGTGTTATTGTTGTTAACTTTATTAGAGAAATTCTAATATGACAATTGTTTGAAAAATTAAAAAAAAATTTGTTTCAAATAAAAAAAAAAGTTGCTGATCAAAAAATTGTTAAAATAATAATAAAAATAAATCACAACAAAATTATTTTTGTTTAATATATAAAAATATATATTTTCTTTGCAGTTCATTTTTCTATCCTACTATTATTTACCAATCATCATATTTTTTTTTATAAATCATCATATGTGTACGTCCACATGAAAGGAGCTCACTTTGTCGATTTTATTTTAGGAGATATTGGCAATTTTCTAAAACAAATTCATATTTTTGAGTTTTTTTTATTTGTCAAAAACAAAGTACAGAATGTGCCCCTTCGAAACATGTGTTTATTATAAATTTGTCATGATTAAAAACAACTCAAATTCAGTTTATTTATATCATAAACGGGCCAGGTTACAAATAAGGCAAATTCTTATTTTTAATTTTTAATTAAAATGGGAGCTAGTAATAAACTGGAACTTCAAGTTTTTCTCAAAATTTAGGTTTTCGACACTTCTAACTTTGAACCCTATCAACTCTGCGAATTTCTCATCTAGAGAGGTCTAAGACCTTTCAAAATGTTCGAAATGCTCATATAGATAAGTTTAATAGTGGCAAAGTGGGCCCTTTTCATTCGGACGTACACATATTTTTGAAAAGATGAAATAAAATTAATTCGTATAACCAGTAAATGAAAAATTTAGAAAAGATCAGGTTAGAAAGGGCCAGGTGAATACGAGTAATTCTAATTAAAGTCGGCTACGGACGCAAGTTAGGGGGAATGGATGGGGACTTATGGAGAATAATTGGGGAGTATTAGATATGTAAAAACCCGAAAAGGGTATACATGGAGAACCCAAAAATGAAAAAGAAATTAGAAGTACACGTATTTAGAAAATCTTCTATCATACTCATTTGTAATATACATAAAACATTGTAATAAATAAAAAAAACCCGTGTGGAAATTCTATCTTGGCTCTAGCTAGGGCCAAGAATTGTATCCTGGCCCCGTCTTGGGCCAAACTAGATTTTCCAAACTCTAAATGAAATACCCAACCAGGTTGCCGCCTAGTTTGGAGCCAAGGTTCAGCCAAGTTTCAAACTAGGGCCAAGCCCAAATCTTGGCGTCAAACTAGGCGGTAAGATGGCCAGGTGTTTCAAAACATGTTGGGCCTAGTTTGCAAATTTCCACCCGGGAATAATAAAAATAATAATAACAATAATAATAATAATTATAAAAGAAGGTTGTTTTTTCTTCGTCGCTATTGAACATTCTTTTAAATTGATGAGTTAAAAGGGAAAAATACTATAAAAAGTAAAATAGAATCTAAGATTTTTGTTTTTTGGTCTTGACAGTCTGGATTATAATTCTGTATTATAATTAGAGAACAACTTTTTAATAATGATATCTTCGAGACAAAATGATCTAAAATTAAGTTTTTTCCCATTTGAAGAGAAAGAAAGGAAGTAGTTAGGAGCGTTTTTCACAGAAAAACACTTTTAATATTAACGGTTTGAAAAGTGATTTTTTATGTAAATTTTTTAACCGAAATGAGAGTTCCCGTTCGAATAATTTGACATTTCTTGAATGAACAAGTAAAAGTAATTTTGTAAAAAGTTCCACAAAATTCTATAGAATTAAAATCATCTACGAGTAATTTCGTATCGTTTTCCCCAAATCTTCAAAAATAGTACATTTAGAAAATGAAAAAATGCTAATATTAAAGTTATTCGGAAAAATTTAAAAATATAAAATAACTTACCAAGGAACTACTTGTAAAGTAATTAGCGATATCAAGCGTTTAAGTAAGTATTTTTAACCAGATTTTTACATATTCAATCTTTTGTAACTGTTATTTTTAATTTTGAATAAGCAACATCAAATTCGTAATCAGCGAAGCTAAAAGCTCCCAAAATGCAAGATTCAAGACAATCCGATTAATTTTGAAATTTGTCATCCGCCATATTGGATCCGCCATTTTGAATTTTTAAAAACTTACATCAGATTCGGAATAAGGGACATCGAAAACCCGAATAGAAACGATATTCAAATTAATCCGATTATTTTCTTAATTTTTATCAGCCATATTAGATACGCCATTTTGAATTTTGAAAATCTAACATCAGATTCGTAATCAGCGATCCCAAAAGCATAACATATGGTAATATCACAATTTTAGGAAAAGAATTCTTTTTGCACATTCGTGGTACGAAAATTTCATTTCTGTTGCACTGTGAAGGGGTTAAAATTCGTTACGTCATTTCGGCATTTTTTAGATTTTATTTTAAACTTCTCAAATGACGTCAAAATAGCATGTATACATCATTTTAAAATAACGCCTTTTAAAACTGTATTTTGAATATCTCAATTGAAGTACAAATGGCATACGTTGACAATATGGTTCGTTGAGGGCTATATACATAAATTACGTAACGCTTTTTTTTAAATTTTAACCCCCTCCTCTTCTGCATGTAATAAAATACTTTATAAATTAAAGCCACTTTTTTGATGAATACGATCACATTCGTTACGCCATTTTGACTTATTTTAGCTACGCCATTTCGACTTATTTTAGTACGCCATTTTGGCGTCTTTTAGGACGTGATTTTAGACTTGATTTCGAACGTCAGTCTAGCCGGCTAAACCCGGCAGACGTTTCATTTTTTCTAATTTACCAACATAACCTTAACGAATTGGTAATATTTTTCCGAGAAGGTCTTCACAAAGTAGTAGTAAAAACGTTTGTCAAAAGTGAAACATAGTACAGTGGGGTTTAAAATAAAATAAAAAGTAACGGTAAAAGTTATTATCTGAATGAAGCCTTATTTATGGAGAAGAGGCATAGAAATCGGCAAGGTTTCTGTAGTGCAGTAAGTTGATCGATCGCTTATCCTGAGAGCAGCTGATTACCGTATGGTTCAGAGCACACTGCACAGTTTACAGTGATGCAAGATTCTATCCGCTTCCTCTACTTGTGTGACTTCCATGCAACTTTTGTCGGTTCTAAAGTCACGTCCGAGATCTCTGGTCCAGAACTCACTCGACTTGGATTTGCTTCTTGCATTGATTTGCGGCTCGATTGTCCGATCCCTTATTGCCAAGTGGTTACTCTGCGTAGCGAGTAGCGATCCTTGCGCAAGGCCTTTTGTTGCATTGGAGACAACTTGAGATTGGAATGGAAATCGAGCGGACAGACCAGCCAACGTTTCTCGGTCGAAAGTGCTGCGTATTGACGGCACGTTAATTAGAGTTCTACAGGTGCGCCTTCTCTTCTATCGTGAAACAATTTTCTCCAAGGATTCCTGTCACGAACAATTGTGTAAGGAATTTCTCGTCGTCTAGTCATTCATTTTTAACAGTTCTTCGTACGCTGACTTCTTTTTTTCACATTTTTCATTTTTTCTTAGTAATTTCCCAACGTAACCCTGATTTTTTTGACATTTTTCATTTTTTTTAGTTATTTCCCAAAATAACGTTTAATTTTTTTGATATTTTTCATTTTATTTAGTAATTTACCAACATAACCTGAAAATCGAATGCGTTTTCTGTACACGTGAGACTCTTTTTGTATTACTTTGATATCACTTGCTTCTTGTAATAATCAATAATACCTGTAGAATCTTTTTCAATCGTGAAAATTGATAAAAAGAAACTAGATTGGGCTTCTTTACGGTAAAATTGAACTTCAGGGATAAATGTTGAGTACTTTACAGCACGCACTTCGAGCGCAGACTCGAGTCCTCGAGAAATACATCGATTTCGATTACTTCGAAAATCGAACGTTTGATCGAACGTCTTGAGCCTACGCTGTAATTACTCTAGGCACGCATGCGCTCTTGCAACGCGTAAACAGAATTCTACGTGTTAAACAAAAACCTAACCTAAAACCTGAAGCAAAATAAGGGCGCTTTAAGGTTATGTATAACAAAATACAATGCTCTTCCAATTTGTTTTTTCTTTTACATTTTCAGGATACTTTTTACAACTATTTTCTATCAAAAGCAAAAGTGGCACTTTAGAAAAGAATATAACAAATTACACATCAACTTGAAAGTACAGGCTGCGGAAAAGTGCACTATTTTTTAAAAGTTTTGTATTGTTTTTTTCCACATAACAATTTTTCGTCTTTCTCTTCTATATTGTTTTGCATTTTTTTGTTTTTTACTTCCTCACAGGAAGCCTTGTAATCGTAAAGATTTTCGATTTTTCAAAAATAGTCTAAATCGACTACTTTCATCTGAAAAGCTGAAATTCGAAGTTTGAAGCAAATGTCAGGATGTATGTGTGTGTGTGCGTGTGTATGTCACGCTTTTTTGTCGCCAGGATATCCCGAAAACGCTTTGACCGATTTTAATAAAATTTGGTGTCATCATCAAACTCCTCAATACTAAGATTTGTATCCAGGGATTTTTAGAAATTCTAATTCAATTGGTTGAGTAAATAACAATTTTCTATCATTTTGGATATTTTTTTCTTTCTTTTCTTTTATATTCTCGTCACCAGGACATCTCGAGAACGCTTTGACCAATTTTAGTAATATTTGTTGGAGTTTGTATACTCGTGAATTTCAAGATTTATGCGTGTAGTAATTTTTAGAAATTCTCATTCAAATTTTTTTTATCCCATTTTAAAAAAAAATCCGGTTTTTTACATACATTTTTTTCGAATCAAAATTTCAAGTAAATAATAAAAAATTTGGATTCCTTGCTTGGAGATGAATCACTTGACCTATATAAAATTTATATTTTACGAAGAGTTGATGAAGTAAATGACAATTTTCTATTATTTTTGACATTTAAGATGACATTCTATGATATAACTTTTTAAATTTTGATTTTTAATGACAATTTGTCTTGACAAAATTTTCTACATTAAAAACGAATCGATTGGTCTATATAAAAAACATATTTTGCAAAGAACTGATAGAGTTAATGACAATTTTTGATTAATTTTTTAATTTAAAATTCCATTTATTTATCATTTCCACATACCATAACTTTTAAAATCATCATTTTTTGTGATTCTTCCTTAAAAAAAAATTATTTATCAGTAAAAAATGAATCAACCAACGTATATAAAATGTTTATATTACTAGAAATTTATGGAAAAATTGTTACTTTTTAACTATTTTTGAAATTTAAAATTATATTTCTTGTTATAACTTTTCAAATTATAATTCTTCAATAAAATAATTTCTTCTTAAAAACTGTTTAAAGTTGCTTTTTGCATAAAAAAAAATTGTTCTCTATGAGGAAGCAAAATATTCATGAAATGAAAATAATTTTCCACTAGTTTTATTTTGTATATTGTTTTGTATTATTTGCGCCACTTTGCATTGTTTGGTCTTGTTTTCAATTGTTTTGTATTGTTTGTATTGTTTTCTATTGTTTTCTATTGTTTTCTATTGCTTTGTATTGATTTGTATTTTTGTCTTGTTTTGTATTGTCTTGTTTTCTAATGTCTTGTTTTTTTTGTTTTTGTTATTTTGTATTGTTTTGTATGTTTATATTGTTCTGTGATGTTTTGTATTGTTTTGTATCATGTTGTCTTGTTTTGTATTATCTTGTTTTTTTGTATTGTTTGTATTATTTTGTTTGTATTGTTTTGTTTGTATTGTTTTGTTTGTATTGTTTTGTTTGTATTGTTTTGTTTTTTTCGTTCCTGTTTTGTATTATTTTGTACTGATTTTTATTGTTTTGTATATTTTCTTGTGTAGTTTTGTCTTGTATTGTTCCGTTTTTTGTTTAACATTGTTTTGTCTTATTGTTTAATATTTTGTATCATGTTATATAATATTATTTTGTATTATTGCATTTTTTTGTATTGTAATATTTTTTCTTGTTTTGTATTGCTTTGTATCGTGTTGTATTGTTTCGTCATATTTTGTATATTGTTGATTCGTGTTGTGTTTGTTTTGTGTTGTTTTCTTTTCTTTATTCAAGAAAGATGAATTTCTCTCTATTAAATGGAAGTTTTGCTTTTCAAATAAAAAGCAAAATGGCAAAGTGGAATTTTTCTTTAGATGGAGTGAAAATTAGATCACAGTGGTAACGAAGTTTGCATTAAGGTAAATGGCCACTGTTACCAGCAATTTGCACTCGTTAGTCATCGTCTTTTTGTATGGAATTATGTGATCATTGCTCAAACGTGTGATCAGTACATGAAGAAAAGAACACTAGTCACTAATTATTAAATACTTGACGCAGCGATTTTTACATGCATTTTTACTCAATTACTACACTGTTAGAAATGATTGTAAATTTAATATACAACGTGTATATTAAATTTCAGTTACTCCATATTTAAGTTCAAATTAATATACGCGAGTATC
>WNHD01016502.1:0-10903 GCA_011057455.1 Ganaspis sp. Gsp50 | reverse complement strand
ACCTCTTTTATAAAAAGGAGTCTTTTTATGAAAGAAAAACATCTTGTTTATAAAAAAACCATATCGATATTGTTAACGTTAATAGCACATTCGTTGTTTCTTTTCACAAAACAGATTTTTAATTTTTTGTAAAAGAATGCTTAAATTTTTCCAAACTTATAAGGGTTTTATTTTTTTATGGAGAAAGCAAGGAAATATTTAAGAATTAGTATTATGTGCCTGAAGATTGGATACACTTAGAAAACAGTTTTCTTACATTTCTCGAGAGACAGAATCGTAAAGTTCCTCTTTACTTTCTGCAATTGTTTAACTTTTGCCAAAGATTGCATTGGGAATAGTCGTACGAGTATAGTGATTGAAGTAGTAAAGAAAAGTTAGATTCACCTGTTTCTCTCTCACTATGATCGATTTGAAAAAAAGGCAGTACTCTTTCAATTCTCCCGCAGCATTCAACTCTCAATAGCAAAGAAAAATATGAAATTTTAATGCAAACAAGAAATGAAATCCACTGTTAAAAGCAGTAAACCATAAAGTATATAAAACAGAGGAAACAAAAGAAACACATTTGCTGAAAAAGTATCACAATTGAAAAAGCATGAACTTAAGAAGATAAAATATCAAGGCTAGAGCAATCGATAATTAATACTGATAGAATTTAGTAAATCGATTTTCGACTAGAATTTTTAAACGATTGAATTCGTAACTAAACTACTTTACTAAAACGGTGAAAATAAATCTTTTTTTTTACAAATCGTTTGTAACTAAATCGTAAATATAGTAAAAATAAATCTTTAAATCTTTTGAGTATTCATCGAGTGTTTATATTGCTGCTTTAAAAATGCTAATGCAAAGGCAGAAAATGCCAAGATGAGAAAATTTAAAAAGCAGATCACACTTGTTAGTAAAATTTTATTTCTACAGCTCTTTTTCTATGCTCAGCTTCAATGAATTATTATCATTTTTATAGCTCCTAAGCTGTTTTACTCGTCGCTTAAAGTCAGAAGCTGCTGCCATAGAATTTTATAGAAGTGTAAATGTTACAGTGAAGGAGAAAATGATATTCTCGTGTTTGCAATGCTCGTATAGAAAATGTATAAAGGGTAAAGGGAGAAAACATGAGAGATAGAGGGATTCCGGAAAATAGAGTTCTGACTCTAGTGAAAGAGTAAAAAGTAAATATTCGCTTTGATACGAAAAGTTGGGGTAAATCCGTCTCTAAATCTGAAAACGGAAATCTTTCCTTCTAATCCCTGACCGAACTCGGAGCACAAAACCAGGACCTAGTACATAACAAGTACGTGCAGAGAATGCATTTATGGATGTCCGATGAGCCTCTGATAGCAGATCTAGTCGACGTCTACTATAATGTTTTGGCAAGTGATTCAAATGGCAAATGTAGACTGATCAATTCAGTTTAGATACTGAAAACCATTCACCAATCCTCATCACACATCCTTCATTTTAACTTTCAATAAATCTTCTTAATCTCCAAATAAAAATGATTAGAAACTCTTAAATAAAACGCGCATCAAAATGGGATAAAGTAATAATAAAAAGCTTCCTCTTGAGAAAGCAAAAATGAAATGATAATTAAGATGAAAAGATAATAAAGATGAAATCATAATAAAGATGAAATCATTATAAAGATGAAATCATAATAAAGATGAAATCATAATAAAGATGAAATCATAATAAATATGAAATCATAATAAAGATAAAATCATAATAATGATGAAATCATATAAAATAAGATGAAATGTGTACATAAAGAATTATTTGATAAACAATTGATAAATAACAATAAATTTCAATTCATAAGCCAAGTTTAGAAAATGTGCAAAATTTCCGCGTGCGTATTTTTTGTGGGTACAAAAATAAAGTACAAAACTAAATTAATGGAAAGTTGTTTAATGATTCAAATTAGACATATAACTAAATTTTAATTCCTGTTGTTAAACCTGAAGAGAAAAATGTCAAAATTACTTTAGTAATTGTTTAAAAAGACAAAAAGATATAAAAATTTAATGATATAACTAAATTTTAATTCCTGTTGTTAAACCTGGAGAGAAAAATGTCAAAATTACTTTAGTAATTGTTTAAAAAGACAAAAAATATAAAAGTTTAATGAAGCTGGAAACTTTTAATCCCGTCTGTTTATTATCGTTTTTAATAAAAAGGGCAGAGATGTTTTTCTAGTAAGTGTTGTAAAAAAAGAAGCAAAAATTAGTTACAACGCGGAAAATGTTCCAAATCTACGGAAAGTTTCTTTATCTTCACACTAAAGAAACGCAAGACAAAAAATTTCCTCTGTAGGACAAAAAATTCTTTGCACTCTTACACTTTCATACCGTTTCTTTAATTTCCTGTAACGGTAGTTACTTCCTGTAACTAATTCGAAAATGTGCACGGTAAATTGCTTCTGTATATTTGAAAAAATATACGATTCAAGAAAAGGTTTAATTAGATTTCATTGTTTAATTGAATTCTCTGTTAGTCGCAACTTATTAAAATTTCCATTGATTCACGATAATAAAATATGCGTTTATTAAAAATATTTTCTCCAAAAGGAGGACTAATATTGACAACATTAATTAATAATCCTTTAATAGTCAAACAGCTAACGTACGCTTTTTTTTATGAAAATAATTCTCAATTTTTTGCATTTTTATTAAAACATTGTTTGAACGTTTAAAAATGCATTTTAAAATCCATTTGGTATTTTTAAAACAGAAAGAACTATTCCATTTTTTAGAGTTACTTTATAATTGATCACCTGCAGGAATGGATTTTTCATTTATTACATTTAAAAATATTCCAAACATTGTCAGTGAAATAAAAGGAATTTTTTTCATAAAAATCAATTACTCTTCGCTTTTGAAAATTATCGAATTTTTAATATGTACAATATGTATAAATATAAAAATATAAAATAGAACGAAAAATTGTTTGCAAAATTAAAGAAATGTGAGACAAAATTAAAAAATAAAGTGAAAAAACCATCTCACGTGTTTATTAAAATTTCTTGTTGACTGTATTTTCGTGTAAGAAATACAAAACAAGTATATAAGCGGAAGAGACATGATATGTTGACATATTGACTTTCGCTTGTAAATTGAAATAAATTGCCTGTATTGGGATGCAAATAGAAGGAAACCGTAAAGTCGAAGATGCTGTTTAATTACTCGGACGTTGAAGTATGAGTGCGGGGTGAAGCGTTTAAAGTTCCTGAACCTCGTGATGGTTAGAGGGCATGTTCGTATAGTTTCATGTGAAGAGGCAGCACACAACGCAAAGTGAAATTGGAATTGTTCTGCGTATCCTGATTAATGGATGCTACGAACGTGCCAACTATGTGTGTACTTTCCAGCGTCGTTTCATTTCTTTCTGACTATTTTTTTTTTAATCACTTTTTTCATTTTCCGTATGAAATCGAAGACTATCATTAACACCACTACAGCGGTTTCCGAGTAGTGCTCGTTCGCTTCTGAACCACGTTTTATACCTCGTAAATAACAATAAACCCGAATAACCATAAAAACCGCGCGCTTTTGTAGCCATTAAAGCTAACTGACTTCTCAGGTGGAAACGAGCCTCAACTTTTTTTTTAACACCAACTTTAACTATATCTTTCTATTTTAATAAAGCCGACTTTTGTGCCATCTAATAATTGACGCTTTTCAAGAAAATTTTGAGCTCAGTAATGCGTTGATTATTATTCCTTTAACTTTTAATCTAGTTTCACTTGGAACAAATAAGATTAAACTTGTTGCTCTGACAAAACAAATTTAATTACTGTCAATTACACTTTCTCTGAAATTAACTGAGCTAAAATTCTGCATAAAAATTCTATTTCGAAAGTTAAAGCCTTCAATTTGAAAGTTAGAGTTTCGGGAACTTTTTTAGTCTTTTGAGTGAATCGGTGGACAGGAAATGGGTGAATTTCTCTTTCCCTGCTTTTTGAAATTAATCCGCTACCCATAAGTAGTGCTAAATCGCTTTTATTTTATGCTCTTTCATCTGTTTACATTTACGAGATAGATCGTAAATTGAAGCTCTCTATCTGCAGCTCTTTCAATAAACTCATCTCCGTTTATTAGTATCGATGCTTTTTCCTCCAAGACTTTAAAACCATGCCATTAAATCCGTACGGAATTCAATTAAATGCGTTTTATTGGGAATAAAAATGCAATGAGCGGGAAATTAAAATATTACTTCAGAACTGAAACGTAATTTAAATTTCCAATATTAATTTATAAATTATTTTCTAGATGGATTTTCTGCGCAACGATGGAGTAAAGTATTGTATTTATCGTCAATTATGATTATTAAATCGGTATATTCTGCATTATTGACCTTTATAATTACAATGCACTGAATTTATACTCTATTCATTATTAATATATTAGTAAATCACTGTAGTATTGCATTGTAAGTAATCCATTGTACTAATTCAAAATATTAAACAAATGAAAAGCAATTAAATACAAATAAAATACTGAAAAATAAAAAAGAGTCATAAAATTTAAAAGATACCAAGTTAAAATGCGACCAAATTTGTTCACCCCGGAGTAAAGATTCAAAAATTTGGACCTGAAGCTCGAAAACAACAGGATTCATGTTAAAAAATTATTTATTTGCAACAGATAAATAAGTTATTGAGCTCTAAAGCAAATATATCGTTATTTGATTCAAATGAATTATAAATGAATGAAAATGAATTTCAAATGAATTAAAATGAATTTCAAATGAATGAAAATGAATTTCAAATGAATGAAAATGAATTTCAAATGAATGAAAATGAATTTCAAATGAATAAAAATGAATTTCAAACAAATTCAAATAAAAAATGCCTCTGGGTCTTCAAGAGTAAAAAAAATTGTATTTGAAATCGCAAAGAGTTGAAAGTGAAAAGCACCGATATTTGAAAGCAAATGAAACCTTGAAACACATTTTTCATCATGAAAGCAGAAAATCCTCATTAATAAATAACACTGAGAATACTGTATAGAAAAGATAGTTGACAGGTAAGGCGAACGCGAAACAAAACAAATCGATATTAAATTAGTACACTCGATTTCAGATATGCAATCTTGATGATCTGGAATAACAAAAGCAGAGCGTGACAATCGCTTACAATGGATACAGCCGCCTTTTGTAGTCAATAACAAACTATCGTATCATTTCCTGTTAACTTCATTACAACGCAGTGATATACTAGATCACTTCTGTGCTATTGACTTACATTTATAGCGGTAATTGTATTCAAAGATGTGTCCGACTTTAGGTGGAATTTCAGCAACAAGCATTATCATGCATGAACTCCACTTACCACTGACTTGACAATATTAGTTCGAAGCTTGGAATATTTCGATCGATCTTCCCCACACCCATTTCCCGAGACAACTACCCTTGTAAAGGCTCGCCTAGACATGGATATTGACAATGTTTCAGGCTTTCGTGAGCATTTCCGTATACATCACACGTACCCAATATGGGAATGACATTTAATTAGAATCATTGCACAATACGAAAAGCTTTCCAATTCATTGTTGATCTATTTCAGTCGACGCCACTATAAGCTCCCACAAAGAGCATCATTATCTTTTTCTAAATACCATAATCCAATATATTTTCTGATATTCCTTTCTTTTAATATTTTTACACAATCTAGGTGCTGTTTTTACACATTGTAGATGCTATTTTTATATATTTTAGATACTATTTTTAGACATTTTAAATACTATTTTTACACATTTTAGGTACTATTATTATTGCGTATTTTATTTACTTTTCTGTGCTCATTTTATGTATGATTTTTACACATTTTATACTACTTTTTTTACACTTCACATACTACTTTTACACACTTTATTTACCATTTTGTACAAGTTTTAAAAATATTATATAGTTAAAAGAATTTACTCTTAGTATTCGAAACTTTATATTACTTAAACCACAAAATCAAAAAATGAACTTGAATTTATTACTTTCGTTATATTCATAAAAATATTTCAATTTAAATAAAACAAATATTTATTTGGTATACGGTCAAAAAAAATTTTGTTTAATACAAACAGATATTTATTTAATTCAACCAAAAATGTATTTAATTGAAACAAACAAACACAATATTTTGTAACAAATAATTGGTTTAAATAAAATTGTTTCGTATTAAGCAAATATTTATTTAAATTAAATAAACATTTGTTTGACCGTATGTTAAATTTGATCCTCACGGAACACTGTGTAAAATATAAAAATCTTTAGGAAAACAATTGAAAATAAAAACGTCCAACTTCAGATGTGGAGAGAATCAAAAATTGAATGAAAAAATATGCAAATTATTATTACTATAATTTATTATTACATTTATTATTATAAATATCACTATACTTATTATTCATTCATTTGCAAATTTACATTCTGTGAAAATTTCGACCAAGAAATGTTACACTCTCGAAATCGATGTCAAAAACTATAAAATACAAGTATCCGAAAAATAAAAATAAGTATCTGAAATATAAAATATAAGTATTATAGCTGAACATGAAAAGTTATTGAATAATAATTCGCGGTTCTCCTGGAAACTGATTTTCTCCCTCAAGTTCATTAAAACATTAAGTTAAAACTTTTATAATTCCACTGTCTTACATTGACTTGTACATATTCATGAATCCATTTTTATCATAAAGCGTCTTAAGTCTTTTTAAAAACAAGAATAGGATAAATTTCAAATTTCATGATGTCTTCTAACTTGCACATTTGAAATTCAGATTTCTTTTGGTAAGATTTTATAAATAAATTAAACGAATTAAAAAGTAGGATAATAACTCTTTACATCAATCTTCTCCAATTCTTGTAAAATTAATTATTCAACTCGTTAATTAAAAATCAACAGCAAGGAAAAATACTTAATATTCAAATCTTTAAAACTTGCCAGAAGGGTTGAGCTACTAAAACGGCAATGAATTGTATACCTTTAACAGTATCATAATTCTAAAATATTTCTTCAAAAGAAAGTGAATCGACATCATCGAATTGATTCGTATTTGAAAATAGTACTATACATGCTTTTAATACGATTTTTAATTTAAAAAAACCAGAATGTAATTTATTAATAAAAACTTGTGCTTTTTTGATCTTGTTTTTGCTTTTTTCATTCAATGTACAATGTACAGCAGAATAGAATCAATTTCTTCATACAAAATGTTCATAAAAAATTTCTTCATACAAAATGTCTATTTAAAAAGAGTTTAAAAAAACAATATTCAATGTTCTTTCCCAAAAGTGCTATAAATTGAAACTTTCGTAACGAAAGTTGAGAATGGATAAAAATCGTATGAAAATAAAAAAGACTAGAGGATATAGAAGATAGCGATTAAGATTCAGGGAGGCAAATTAACATGACCGATTGGCATCAGTGGACGAGATGCCCCGGAAGCGGAAATGGAGATTCGCAGTCTCGCGCCAATCTATGACGAAGTGAGCCGAATGAAACCGAATTCATAAGGACGAAGGATGATCGATGAAACATGTCGACGACCTCCTATCCTGCAATTTCTCTGAATCCTAAATGCAAATTTCTCAAATCTGTCGCACTCGAGCAACGCCTATAGGAATGTAATTGTAACGGACAACACCTTTATATTATACCTCCAAGAAAGTGGAAAAAAGTCGAGAAACTTTTTTCCATTATTTCCACGAACACGTAGGTACTAACCAACCAGTTGAAAATATGGAAAAGAATGTTGAGAAAGTTGCATCGCTTTCCATATTATTCCAATTTGTCAGCCAGTCACGTGCCCACGAAAATCGTTAGAAAGAATTCACTCACGGCTGAAATTTTCCAAAATTAATAGTGATGCCTTTTTGAAAAGACAGCTTTATTATCCCACTGAAAAATGATCTTTTTCATTTTTCAATTTAGACTTTTAGGAATTAAAAACTTGTTTGAATTTAATTGACAAAAATCCCTAGACATGAATTTGAAGATTATAAATATTTCGAATTCTTTAATTTCGAATTCTTCAATTTCGAATTTTTCAATTTCGAATTCTTCAATTTCGAATTTTTCAATTTCGAATTCATCCATTTTAAATTCTTCAATTTCGAGAACTCACAACTGTTCAAAATATCAAAATATGATATGAAAATCCGAAATCTAAAATCTATTTCCATCTAAATTTGAAAGCATCAAAATTCAAATTCTGGAATATCAACCATTTGCACAAAGTTCACTTTCCAGTATAAATATATTTATACTAATGAGGAAAATTAAACTTCAAATAATTCTGCATATTGAAATTTATGAAAATTGTCAGTGATCGCAAATCTTCTGATAATGATGGCATCACGAACCTTTAATTAGCAAAATTGATGGTGATAATAGATTACGCCTTGCGCAACCAACGCTTGAAATTATTATTGATTTATTCTAGGTACAAACTACGGAAAATAATAATAGTTTAATTTTTTATTAATTATTACATTATATACTTATTTCATTTTAATTATTTTAATTTCTTAATGAGCATAAAAACACAGTTCCGATTTTCTGGATGCGTTCATTCATTTATCTACACTGGCTCAAGTTGCGTTAATGTTTGTGGCTATTAAGTAATTTGAGACATACATAATGACGATTGTCATTCAATACGACATTTGTTTCAGAAAGTTTTTTTAAAATTTTCTTCCTAAAGTAACTTCATGTTCTTTATTACCAAACGAACTTTGAACATTTTAGGTGCTAACGATATAAAAAAAATATAAAAAAAATATATGTTTTTACGCAACATATACACTGAAAAAAATGTCTGGTTAACTTAACTAGAAAAAAATGTTCAATATACGCCCTTACTATTTTTTCTGGTTAACTTGACCGAAATTCTGATTGAATTAATTCTAGTCAATTTAACCAGAAAAAATTGTAAGAGCTTTTAACAATCGTTTCTGCCGAATGTAGTTAATTAATTTATTTTTCATTTTACTAAAGCACTGCACTTAACTCTTTAAAAAAAATTCAATCCATTTGTATAAAAAGTATTATGCGCACAAAGTTCACCAGGTGGTGGTTGGTTCTTAAACTTTAATGAGAAGGTTGGTATGCAGGTAATTTTAATAGAGGCAATATAGCGGATTTAATGAAGATTTCAAGGTACTCGTGTGTCCTATCTTTTGGAAACTGAAATGCATCCAGGGGACATAAAGAGAGGAAACCGATGGTCATTTGGCGTTGTTGGTAGAGAGGTGCCTTGGTGGTTAGTAAGCTCTTAACGCAACTCCCTGCTTACTTGCTAATTGCTTTTCCCTGTAACCGAATCCTCACTTTGCCTCTTCAACGCGAAATCTAAACTCGGCACACACGCACTTCCTTTGATTACTCTTTCATATAGTATCATTTACCGAATCTTTCGATATACTTTATTTTCTTTCGAAATCACAAGAATATTCTTATTTTCAATACACAGAAAAAAAATACCAACACTCAAGACATTACACTTCCAATAGTTCCATTTCCATTTCCTTATACATTTACATTTCCATTTCTCTTTTCCATTTCAATAATGTGTAATTTATTTAAAAATTGATCATGTATTTTTTCTTATTTTATAAATTTATTTATTATTTATAATCTCTATAAATAATTTACCTTGTATTTAAATGATTTATAATCTATTTAAATAATTCATCATGCATTCAAATGATTTATAATGATATGATAAATTGTATATGATAAATTTAACCACGATTATTCTGAACTTATATCTCTGTTTCATACTATTTCATTTTTATTTCATTTCTACTATTTCATCATTTCTTGTTTATACTGATTTGCTTTTCTTGCGTTCTGAAATTTTATTAAAAATTAATTTTTTTGCTCCTTCTAAGTCTCTAAAAATCCGTCCATTATTTAAAATTAATTATCATGGAACTAATTTTGGTTCTAACTCTATTATTGATAGATTGTGCAGGGAAGCAAATGAGTATGCTTCAAATCTTGATTTCTTTTTTTAATTCTTTTATGAGTTTCTTTACATTATCCTTGCGTAGGATTATCTTAAATAACAATGCCACATAGTGCTATTTTTTAGTTATTTTTTAGTTGCTAAAGTAATGTTGTTAAAACAATATATTATACTTATAATTTAGTACCTACGAAAGGGCTATTTTCTTATTTTATTATTATTTTATTATTTTAATTATTTTATTATTAAGCCCGTTTACATATAAATAAAGAATAATCTATTTAAACAATTTATCATGTTTAATAAAAATGTTTACAACTTTAACAAAAAGGAAGAAATTACATTCAGCATCTATTTAAATAATTTATTATCATAATTTATTTTTAAAAATAGTTCCATTTCGATCTTCCGTGCCATTTTCTAATAAAAAAAACAATTACTGTTTTTAATGAACAAAATCCGGCTATTTATTCGTATCCATTATCTTCTGTATTGCAAACTTTGAAAAGCTTTTTAAGATTTAAAATATTATATTACAGTGTTGTATTTATTATAGAGGCAAAAAAGACTATAATTAACGTAAAGTAAAGGAAAATTATAAATGGAATGTAATTAGGAGCATAAATTTGGCGTTATTAATGTTTAAATACGTAAGTGAAGATTGTTAAGGAATTAAGAAAATGAAAGGAGTAATAAAGAAGACCATAGGCCATTGAGAAATAATTGACATCATTTGTGAAATGAGGCAAGCTGATTGGATCCTGAAATGGATTTAACCACGACGCAAACCGTATCCAATTATCGAACCGTATTACCGGTAGTCATTTTGGTGGGGGAATAACACTAACCACATTAGCCTCAACCATGCTGTCGTATCATTATCGTCAACTTCCCATTACATCCCTGATTTCACGAAAGGTAAATAATTACAATTTTCT
>WNHD01016498.1:0-12926 GCA_011057455.1 Ganaspis sp. Gsp50 | reverse complement strand
GCTTTTTTAGAATTGAAACTATTTCCTGTCTTTTTGGAATTGAAACTATTTTCTGTTTTTTAGAATTGAAACTATTTTCTTTTTTAGAATTGAAACTATATTCTGCTTTTTTAGAATTGAAACTATTTTCTGTTCTTTAGAATTGAAATTATTTTCTGCTTTTTGAAAATTGAAACTATTTACCTTTTTTTGAATTGAAACTATTTTCTGCTTTTTTAGAATATAAAGAAAACACAAATTTGAAGAGTAATTTGAATTTATTACTTCTTTTTTTAAAAAAAATGAAATTATCGTTTTTTGAAAGTAATTGACTTTTCTTGGAAAAAGGGAGAGCTTTTCGGAGACATTGTAAATTGAAGACAAGTTAGAATTATATGTAATAGAATTCTAATTAATAGAAAGCAAAAAGTATTACTGTGTTTTCAAAAAAGGTTGTGAGGAAAAAGTACTTAAGTGCCAGCGAAAGTCTTCTATTTAATAAGTACGATGTTTGTTAAATTGAAAGAAAAAAGGGTGGGTGCAACTTCTTAAATTAATGGTAAATATGTGGTAACTACTTGACGAGATATATCCGCAATTTCTATTACAATTATACGCACAGAGATATGAAATAGGATTTAAATTATTATTTATATTTTTCGTCGATGAAAACAAACGTTCATTGTTGTACATATAATTTTATTTTATTTATTATCGATGTAATTTGTAATTGTGTTCTTGCGTCGTCTAGGTGATGAACATTTATCAATATTTAATTTTTTAAGAGTTCACTATTTACTTTAATTAATATTAAATACAAACGTCAAAGTATGTGTCGAACAGCAGAAAGCAAATTTTGGGAAAAGGAGATTTTTATCAAATTTTCGAAAGTTGATTTTGTTGTCAATTTTCCGAAAATTGTTTTCGTTGTCAAAGTTTCAATGTCTGATTTTTAAAAAAAATATGTATTTTGCTTTTATTTCGAAAGAGAAGTTTTTCTTTGTCATTTTTAAGTTGGTGATAATGAAAGGATTTCTCGTGAAAAATCAAATTCCTATAGATTCGTTTTATAAAAATGTTGCTGGAAAGTAAAAAACTATTGTAGCTGATATTGCTTTAGCAATTGATCTTTATTATTAATCTTGAGCTGCTATTGGCTCTTCAATATTATATTTTCTAAAAATTTATTAAACGGCATTAAAAATCTTGTAGAAACACATTCCTTCTGAAAATGAGTTTATTTTAGGAAATACTTTATTGAAGCATGCTCGTTTTGATAAAATGGTAGATTAAAAGCTCAAAGCCTAATAGTGATTATTCATACATTCCTTATAAAAATATATAGTGTACGATAGTAATGATTTAGAATAATCCTAAGACAACTCCAAATCAAAATTTACAGATTTTCTTAAGCTATTGTTACTGAAAATTCGAGAAATAATTTTTCTTCAAGAAATCATTTTCTTTTTCAAGTAATTTTGTTACCGACGAAGCAATCTTGTTACTCAAGAGTATAATATTGTAAACGAAGATGTAATCTTGTAACTAAAGATGAAATCTTGTAACTAAAGATGAAATCTTGTAACTGAAGATGAAATTTTGTAACTGAAGATGAAATTTTGTGATTAAAGATGAAATCTTGTAACTAAAGATGCAAGTTTGGTAACTCGATTATTAATCTTGATACTTTTGCACAAATAATTTGTTGTTCAATGCACATGGTTTTGGCGGAAACGATTGCTCATTATTATCAAAAAAATTATTGATGAGAATGTAAGAATATTGATTTTTTGACAAATAAGGTTACAGTATTTGTTGTTAACATTGAAAGAAGCAAATTTTGTTTTTAATGTGTTCGAACGAGCGAACAAGTAATTCCAAGCAAATTTGAAATACCAGCCAACATTGTGATCGACGAGTGTATTTTTATAGAGAACATTTAAAACTAGTATTAAAAATGTCGAGATTTTATTCTTTTAACAGCGACCTGTAAGACTAAAGCGCAGTGAATTTTAAATGGTTTACGTCCATTTATTTTCAGTCAATTCTAATATAACAATGAAAATAGCATTTAAGGCTTTCTTTCTTGCGAATTACATTTTATACAAACCAAACAGTGGTTTAAAATTTATCCTCCGATTTTTATAGAAAATGAAAAAAAAATCACTTATTTACTTACTTACTTAAAAAAATCACTTTATTTTCTACTTACTTTGAATATAATTTATTTTTTTTTTATTTATTTATTTTTTTTATTTTTTTAAGTAAGATTGTACTTTAAGTATAATTTTTATTTAAAGAAATTTTTGTTTTAGTCTCTTTCGTTGTATTTATTTGTTCTGTTAAATTATTTTTACATTCCTTTTCTTTCACTTTTTTTCACTTTTCTTTTACTTTTCTGTTACTTTTCTTTCACTTTTTTTTGCACTTTTCTTTCACTTTTCTTTCACTTTTTTTTCACTTTTCTTCCATTTTTCTTTCACTTTTCTTTCACTTTTTTTTCACTTTTCTTTCACTTTTCTTTCACTTTTCTTTTTACTTTACTTTTTATTTTATTTTTCCTTATTTTACTCTTTTTTTATTTTTTCCTTTTTTGCTTTACTTTACTCTTCATTTTTTCTCGCGTTTTTTTTCAAATATTTTCCATTATGTTTTTGCTTTTAAATAAAACGCATTCGAGATTGATTTTAAGCCACTGTTTTTTGCGAAAGTACTGAGAGATGAACACGATTTTCTGGGTTTTATCTTTCACAGAGGCAAATACGATAATAAACACCGAAGGGATAATTATTAAAAACTTTTTATTTATGACACTTTGTTTTCGAGCACAATATTACAACGGCCTGAGTTTTTATTTGTAAATTTCTTTCCAAGTACACATTTGTAAACGATTTCTGTAAATTTGGCACATTTTCAATTTTTTGTATTTCACATATTTCCATTTTTCTATTTCTTTAATATTTTGTGCATTTCTTTCACAGTTTGTGGATTCTCTTATATTTGCTGCAATTATTTTCTGTATTTTTTCCATATTTTCTGTATTTGTTTATATTTTCTCTATTTTTTCATATTTTCTCTATTTTCTCATATTTTTTCTATTTTTTCATATTTTCTATTTTTTCATATTTTCTCTTTTTCATATTTTCTCTTTTTTCATATTTTCTCTATTTTTTCACATTTTCTCTATTTTTGACAAATTCGCAATTATTAGTGATTTTCTGATGTTCTCGATTTAAGGCGATTTTCCGATATTTGTGATTTTCTGTAAAACTCGGATTATAGTGATTCTTTTTCGTAAAAAAATGTGTACACCAAACTTGGCCAAAACTGAAATATAACTGCCAGTTGTGAAGAGGAAATTCTTTAGGGAACTATAGTAAAAATTTCTGATGCTCTAAAAACTAGAAATACGTCTCTTGTTAAATTATATTCATTATTAACTCCGTCTCATCGCAACGAAGCAAATTATATTACTTTGTCACTTTGATAGACTCTAGAAATTCGTCCATTAGCTCTCGTAGAAACTGTGTTTAGTATCAAGAAATGTAAACATTTTGCAATAGTTAATATAAGAAAAAAAGAGACTGCGCATTTATTTAGATGATTGTCAATTCGTTAAATTTGTCAATCTGGGGCGACACTCAAGTTTCTTCCAAATTTATTAAAAAAAAAAATCTTATATAAAAAAGAAACCAATGAAATTGGTACTTGTTGTTCGAACGTTTTGGCGAAAAAAAAATTGTAAATTTACAATCACATGAAACAATTTACGAGCATAAATTTATAAATCCAAAAATTCAGTAAAAATTTAGTAATTAAAATTAGAAACAGTAATCAAATTGTTTGTAAAAATTAGAAATCAATGTTTGTAAATTTATGTTATAATGTAAATATGTCTATTTTTGAAATATAAAATTGTTATTTTCCAATTGGGACAAAAGCTTGGAAATTGAGAGGCCTTGTACAAAATTTGTTGAACTTTTTAAAAAATATGTTAAGGATAATGAAATTATTCCTGCGTTTGAATTGGTTCGAAAAAGGACTTGAGAAATTTATAGAAATTTTTATCAGAGATTGTAAAAGAATGTCTAGAAATTGTGATAACGGTATAATTATAAATATTTGTGTGTGTGAAATAGAGAATTTTCCTAATTGATAAAAATAATCGAGAGTAAAAGTATCGCCCCAGTGAATCTTCACTTTGATTAATAAGTAATGGAAAGCAGATTGAGGTGTATTTTTAATTTTATTTAGTCGTTAAATATGATATAGATGATTCTTTATCAATCATTCGCATCGGTTATTGTACGTGTCCTATGTAAATGTTAAACTCACATCTGCGCGTTGAATAAGTTGCGAGGATGAGATGGATTTAAAGTTCTATTTTTCATTAAAAAATTTATTTTCCATTAAATTAATCAGTGCCATCATTATCTCAATTTTCTGACAATAAATCTCAGGCGCAAATCAAATTTCTCTATCGAAACACGTGTCTCAAACATCTGTCCATATTGTCCTCGCATCTTCTCATATCATCCGAGATGATGCCAAAAAAGTCTTTTTTAAAAATATTTTAAGATTCAAATCAGAGTTGGGGAATTAATTATTTTTTTCTAATTAAACTCATCATTCATAAACTCTCTCTTTTCGTTCTTTTAAACTTCAATTCGTTGACTTGATATTCAAAACGTAAATGAAATCCAAAATGTAAATGATATTCAAAATGTAAATGAAATCCAAAACGTAAATGATATTCAAAATGTAAATGATATTCAAAATGTAAATGATATTCAAAATGTAAATGATATTCAAAATGTAAATGAAATCCAAAACGTAAATGATATTCAAATGTAAATGAAATCGAAAACGTAAATGATATTCTAAACGTAAATGAAATGTAAATGAAATCCAAAATGTAAATGATATTCAAAACGTGAAATCCAAAAGGATATTAAAAAATGAAATGGTATGTAAAATGTTTAAAACGAAGAAATGTATTAGATGTTTTCTGTTTATTAATTTGTTGCCTTTTAGTTGATTAATGAATTTTATTGAATGCCCAATTCTGATTTAAATCATCTAGTGATTACGACTCGATGATAAGCGGTCACGAAATTTCCCGGTTCATTGACATTGAAGAAAGCAAGAAATTGATTTTGATTTTTGATTTTAAGTTTTCGTGCTTCATTCAATGTCGTGAAAATAATCTGTACCTGTGTTTAGCACGGACTGACTGCATTTCTTAATAATTATAATACTTACTTAACGTACTGTATATATAACTGTGCATTCTCTATAATATATTATATACCAAATATTCTGAAAAAGGTCTTTTTCTTTTTGGAACAAAAATTGTCAACTTCCTAGACGGAACATTTGAAAAATCAAAAATTGTCAACTTCCTAGACGGAACATTTGAAAAATCAAAAATTGTCAACTTCCTAGACAGAAAATTTGAAAAATCAAAAATTGTCAACTTCCTAAACGAAACTTTTGAAAAATAAAAAATGTCAATATATTCAAATCCCGCTAAGAGTGTAGATGAATTTTCAATTCTTAGATTCGATTGAAGTAAATTTTAAACCGATTATAAATTTCACGTTTAATTGACTTGTTAGTAGTAATTTAATTGACTCGTTAGTAATTTGAACTAAATTGTAATTATTACCGGAATTAATTATTGTTAATTATTATTATTTATCATTGGAATATTTTTTTAATTGGAAAGTTTATGGAAAGTATTTTTGTTTTTGGAAAGTTTTTTTTGTTTTTGGAAGGAATAAAGAAACTCGAATTTAGAATTAGAGGAAGAAATTTTAGAAAATTTTAATTTTAAATGGAAAGGGAAATTGAAAAAATGAAGTGTTTTTCGTAATTGAAGGAGAACAGGTAGCGAAAATTCGCTTTTGTCTTTTTCGGTCGCCGCAGGTGCTCCTTTTCATGTTATATTTATAATGAGTACGATTCTGTTTTGTTGCTATAGCGTAAGAGTGCTTTTGCCATTGACCTAGAAGCAGTCGAGACCGCTGTAGTTATCTCATTGATCGTTCTCTACACTTGAAACACGGAATTTCTACGCGAAAATTACGCTTCACTTTCAGGGGCTAAATTAATATCAAAATCTTTCAGGAAAAATACACCAAAGCAGGTGACTATTTGCTCAAGTTTTCTCTGCGTGAATATTTAAAAAAAAATACAAAAATTTGAAAAACTTTCGAGAAAATGAAAGAAGAGAAATCAAAAACTATGGAACGAAATGGAAAAAATTTGATAAAGGTCTAAAATTTATCGAGTAAATAACTGATAAAGATAAAGTAGTTTTGATAATTTCAAGTGCTGGATTATTTGGTGCCCGGATTATTGCAAAGAGTGAAAATTGGAAGGGATTTTTGGAATGTTATTGAAACTGTCTTTTTTTTGGATTACATTTTATTTATGTTGTAGGAATTTGCAGCGTAGAAGATGTGAATTGTTCAAATGCTAAAAGAAACCTTTAAGTGGGTTTTAATTCATCGAGTGTTATAATTTACTGTGGATGGTCGCTGAATATTGACACGAGAATTACATCAGGCGAACGACCAATTGATGTTATTTAATCAAATAGGAAACACTTGTGCCTTTTTCTGATGTAATAAAACGGATCATTTTCTGCCTTCGAAACATCCCTTGAATTATTCGCACTTGCTCATTGTTTTCAAATAAAGAAATAAATATGAATGCTTCTAGAATTTTGAAGAATGCACGATCCCCTTTGTGTAGCAGAGGAAATTTCAAAAGACCTTTTTGTTCTCCAACTTTGGTGAGTGTCTCTTAATTTGATGAAACTTTTAACATTTAGTTTGGAATTTTACTATTTTGTTTATTTTGACGTTTAGTTTATTTTAACATTTAGTTTATTTTAACAATTAGTGTTTATTTTAACAATTAGTTTTTATTTTAACATTTAGTTTATTTTATTATTTAGTTTATTTTATCATTTAGTTTATTTTATCATTTAGTTTATTTTAACATTCAGTTTTTTTATAACTAATAATTTATTTGGACACTTAGACTATTTTAAAATATATTTTTCTAATTTATTTATTTTTAAATAGCAGATATTAATCTGATTTTTTGTTCCAGGTACGTTTGACAATAATCGACACAGCAAATAATAAACTTGAAATTCTGAATAAAAAATTGTTGCTAAAGAAGAAGGTGAAAGAGGACTAAAAACTTCGTCCACGAATAAACCAAATTATCAAAATAAGAAATTGAAAATTTGTTTAATGATTTGGAAAGAGGAGGAAAATCTGGACACAATAGTTTTTGAGTTAATTTTTTTGAAGCAAAAATAGGGAAAATACAGGCTTTGTTTATTTTGTTAATTTAAATTCACATGTTCAGGAACAAAAAAGTGACTAATATTGCAATGCTACTGAGTACTTGATAAAGAATAATTACGTGACGTTTACGAGATAATGATTAATCTTTTCACTTTACACTACAATTAGTTCGTTGAAGATTATAAACGTTTTTGATAATTCTTTTATAGATCGAAATTAAACGAAAACTGTTATTCTAATAGGTCAATGAAATTTTTTTACTCGTGTAAATATTTAAATAACTACATACAAGATGACAAAACAATTTTTACATCAATTTTCCTTAAAAATTGAAACTTTTTTACTTTATTCTTTATTTTAATTCATTATTTATGATCGTGTAAGATTATGATAATTTATGATTATTTACGATCATTTGTGATTATTTATGATTATTTATGATTATTTACGATTATTTGCAATTATTTGCGATTATTTGCGATTATTTGCGACTATTTATGAGTATTTATGATTATTTGTGAGTATTTATGATTATTTACGATTCTTTATGATTCTTTTGAAAAGCGGAATAATTCTAGATTTTCCAATTTTGTTGCTCTTCGTTTCAAGTTTTTGTTACATAAAACTAGAAAAAGGAGTTATAAAGTTAAATAGTGCAAATACAGTCTAGTAGAATTAATGTGGCTTCTCATCAATTGAAAAAGAAAGAAAGAAGATACTCCAAAAGGAATAAGAAAATCATGACCCTCATTTCATAAATTTAATTGGAGGGGATCATGACAGTACTTAAAAACTGGTGCCTCTCACTTTGAATTCAGTCTTTTCCGCTTCTCTTTGACGAACGGATACAAACGCTGTTTTGTAAAATTGTAATACCTCGTGATTTTCACTGACTGACAATTTATTTCTGAATTTCAAGTTCTAGATCTTCACAGGTAAATAAAAGACTCTAAATTAAAATCCTAAATAACTAATTCAGGCTTTTTAATTAAAATTATATACAATTTTTTATTCTAAGTCAGTAAGACATTGTTGCAACAATAGTTATAAAATGGTTTATTTTTAGCTGTTGATTTAATAGAATGAAGAATGATATAACTATGAATTATTTATAATCTCAGAAAATAATTTAGAAACGGTTTTCATCAAATTCTATCAAATTTGAGACTTGTTGGAAATTTTCGGTATATTGGTAAGAATTTATTTTGAATTAAAAATTTTATTAGAGGAATGAAGTTAAAAAAATTTGAATTAATTAAAAGTCAGCAATAAATTAAGAAAAGTAAAAATGTAATGTATCTAAAAGTATTCATGTTAAATTTTCTCTTTTCTTTAAATTTTTCTCTGTATATTAATTTTCTTGACCTTTATTTTCTTTTTATTATTTTCTCTTTTATTATTTTCTTTTTATTATTTTTTCTTCTATTATTTTCTTTTCCATTATTTTGTTTCCTCTATTTTCTTTTCCTTCATTTTCTTGTCTTTTATTTTCTTTGCCTTTATTTTCTTTTTACTCAATACTATTTTGGATTTTTTTTCTAGAAATACGTTTTACTGAATTTTCCGTTTTTTGACTAGATTAATTTTACAAATTAGATAAATTTATTAAAATTTGTGTGCATTGTCATCCTCAGTCTGTTTATAATATTTAATGAATAAAGGTGAATGGCAATTAATTATTTAAAAAATATTTTAATAAATAATATTTTTGTAGAAAATGCCTGGACAATTGGAAGAAGTCAAAGGGAAGCGAGCCACTTTTGGAATGGGCTGCTTTTGGGCAGGAGACTCTTTATTTGGAGCAACACCTGGAGTAATTCGCACTTGTGTCGGTTATGCTGGTGGTAATCAGGAAAACCCTACTTACAGAAATATGTAAATTATATTTTCATTACGATCAATTTGCCTTCCTCTAAAACTTTCTACAGTAATTTGATTATTTTTTTCATGTCTTTTCGAAAACTTATTAATTTACTTTGTTATTTGCTATTTTTATTTTGTTATTTTTATTTTGTTATTTTTTTTGTTACTTTCATTTTGTTATTTTTATTTTGTTATTTTTTTTGTTACTTTCATTTTGTTATTTTTATGTTGTTATTTTTTTGTTATTTTCATTTTGTTATTTTTCTGTTACTTTCATTTTGTTATTTTTATTTTGCTATTTTTATTTTATTATTTTTACTTTGTTATCATTTGTATTTACTTTATCATCTATTTTTCTATTTTCTTGTATCTATTTATAATTATTATGAATTATTTTTACAATTAAAATAATAATGTTTCATGATTCGTGTTATTATTCTTAAAAATCTTTGCTTAAACTGAAAATGTCGAGTTTGGAAATAAAATTGAATTTGTTTTCAAATTAATGTCTATTATTAAATAGACTAGATAGTCTAAGAGTCTAAATATCAAGAGAATTATTTATTACGGTTATTTAATTTATTTAATCTTCTATTTGCAGAGGAGATCACACGGAAGTCATCGACATCGAATACGATCCCGAAGTTATCTCCTTTTCTCAACTTCTTAGTTTATTTTGGAATAATCACGAGTACGGATTAACCAGAAAAATAAAAACTCAGGTACCGTAATTCGAGCACGAAATTTAAAATCTTTTGTTTACGAGTCGTTTAAATAATTTAAAGCCACATATTTATTTTTTTTATTCTTTAAATTAACGTTTTACTTAAAAATGAAGTATAACTAAATTAAGTATAATTTATAATTTCATTATAAATTTGTACATATTTAATTATGTAGTTTCAATGTTATATTCATGTACCTTATCAATGACCATTTTCGTCGAAGGGACCCCTTTTTTTGTATAGAGGTGTAAACAAATTAAATTAAATTAATTAATATAGATGGTAAAATAACGACCGATTGATAAATTCGTAATTTTATATTAAATTAAATTAAATTATAAATTTGTACATATTTAATTATAAATTAGATGTACAATATATCAATTTAATCATGAATTATAAATAATAAAAGTTTATGATAAGAATGTATTTTTAAAAGGTTAAATTGTGTGTTTATCAAAAATCATTTGAGGTTTCTGTTTGATTTCGTCTATTGCATTCGCAAGTGACCGATAATAAAGGTTGAATTTCGTTACATTATGAAGCTTAATTGTTTTCTGACTTTGTAATTTTTATCGTTGCAGTATATGTCATTGATTTTGTATCACGACGAGGAACAGAGAACAACAGCCGAGAAGTCACGAGACCACGAGCAAAGAGAGCGTAAAGAACAATTGATAACTAAAATTAAGGAATTTAAAACGTTTTATCCAGCCGAAGAGTAAGTAGATTCGATTTTCTCAGAGTAGATAATAAAGACACTTTTATTGTTAATTATAATCCACGTGAACAAATTGTGCGCCTTTTTTAATTGGCAAATATTAAACTTTGTATAAACATAAACATACATTTTACACAATATAAAAATACATTTTAAAGAAATAAACCTAATGATTAATTAACTTTAAAAACTTAAAGAAAATTGACTTCGTGGAAAGTTTCTAGATGTGTACAAAAATCCTAGAGATTAGAATTTCGAGTTTTATGACTAGCATTAATTAAAATTGAGACGTAGAATGTTAAAATAGATGAGATATGATTTTACAAATTACGTATTCAAATTTCAAACACGAGTGTTTTCATAGTGATATAACGATTAAAATCATTTTTAAAATGATTGATGAATATTCCTTGAGTCTGAGCTATGCACAGAATTATCTTTATCTGACATCTTTATCTGCATTTTTTCCGTAATTTAAATTCTTGTCAGATCGTAATAGAGTTACAGAATATTAATAAGTCAATGACATTCATAATTTTTGTTTTCATTAATAGTGTAAATAATGAGTAATAAATAGTTTAATAGTGATACAGATATAAAAATGAAAGCAATAAAAATGAAAACAATAAAAAAGAAAATAATAAAAATATTAAAAATGAAAATATTAAAAAAGAAAATAATAAAAATAATAAAAATAATAAAAATGAAAACAATAAAAATAATAAAAATGAAAATAATAAAAATAGTAAAAATGAAAATAATAAAAATAGTAAAAATGAAAATAATAAAAATAATAAAAATAATAAAAATAATAAAAATAAAAATAATGAAAATAATGAAAATAATGAAAATAATAAAAATAATAAGAATGAAAATAATAAGAACGAAAATAGTTAAATAATTATACTTAATAATAATGATTATAATACTTTCACAAAAAATAGATCCTCTTTTTATCAACTTTTGTTGCTAATTTCCATTTTTCTCATTGTAGTTATCATCAGAAATATCGATTGCAAGGTCATCCATGGCTTTTGGAAACCCTTGGAATCACTTCTTCGGAATCTCTTATAACTTCACCTTTAGCTACAAAACTTAATGGATATTTAGCTGGAGCTGTGACTTATGAACAATTTAAAAAGGATCTACCTAGTCTTGGTCTTAATGAAAAAGTAGCTGAATATGTTAGCAAATTTGTTATTGAAAAACAGAATAGTGGTTTGTACTGCTAATAGTTCAAAGAAATCATTTTTTATCCGATCCAATTTGACGTAGGCAAATCTCGGATTTTTGTTAATGCGAAAATTCTAGCCTGATTGATTTAAATTTTAATTAAATAACATTTGCGTTACCTGATGGATTAGTATAAAGATCTACACATTCTTGGTTTATAATTCAATTTTGTTAATATAATTATAAGGATTGCTAAAATATACAATTTTTACATAAAGAAAAAACGTTCGTTTATATACTATTTCTTGATATTTAATTTATAAAAGTACAAACTTTATTAATTCGTTGGATTGATTTTGTAATTTTTATTCTTGATTAATTTGAAATTGTGTCTGTAATAAAAATCAAGATTTTTATTTTTGAGGATTGATCAGGAATCTATTCCTATAACAATTAGTCAAGAGCTAATAAATAAAACTAATAAATAAAACTAATAAATAAACTAAAATGCGATAAATTTGTTTATAAGAAATGCTTAAAAATATTTTTCTACAAGAATCAAATTGTTTTTCAAATCTTTGATCTATTTAATGATAAATCGTCAAAGAAATTATTTAAATTTATTAATTTAAATTTATTAGTTCAAATCAAATTAATTTATGTAATGAAACTAGTTTACACTATTTTTATTTAATAAATATAATTTAATATTTAATTTAATATTTAATAAATTTATTATAATCGTTTTTATTAATTTACTGTAGTAAAACAATACAAATTTCATTTTTAGCTATAAAAGCAAAAATTTCATTTTTTTGGAACTTAAAACTTTTGAAACTTTTGAAATTTATTTATAAATACAAATAAATGTAATTTGTAATTTTACCCATCAAATTTGAATTTGTTTCATAATTATTGGTTCTCTAAACTCCAATTTAATAAAAATATATACAAAATTCAAGCATTGTGTTAATAAAATAATGTTAATTTGTAACATTATACATTTTTTACAAATTGTATTTTATTAATTAAAGCCAAAAACAATTAGAAAGTAATTTTACAAGTATTTTTAATATACTTAAATTAATTATTCGTTTTGAATCGCATGATTATGTCATTCTGGACAAGTTTCAATAAGTT
>WNHD01016492.1:0-10316 GCA_011057455.1 Ganaspis sp. Gsp50 | reverse complement strand
ATTTTCTAAGTTGTCCTGAAATATTCGTAGATTTTACAAAACTGCTCTGTACATCATATAAAATTAAATTTGTGAATTAATATATCCAAGAATACAAAAAGGTTTGTAAAATTCAATAAACTAAATTTTTCCGTGTATGGAGAAATAGTAGTTTAGATCTGGAAAACCTGAAAAAGTCATGGAATTTTATTTCGATAGAATAGTAGCAACCCTGATTCATAGTCCATTAATAATAATTAATAATAATAATAATAATAATAATAATAATAATAATGTTAACTAAAATTTTAATTATCTTTTAACCATCTTATGACGTAACATAAGATATTTTACTTAAATAACCATATCCAATAAACCTGATGAAAATTGTACTTTCCTCTTTAATTTCCTTAAAGGAAGAAGTGCGGATGAATTTGAGAGAATTAGTAGAGTGGCTGCTAAGGTATAAAAATGACAATCCGACAGATGTGAACCCTTGTAGTCTTTCAAGCTTGGATGAACACCCTCGACCCTTGTTTCACGATTTAATTGCACTCGTGCCTTGGGAGTAACGGAAGTCAAAAAGAGCGAAAATAGGGGACGTTACTGGGGATCCTCGCTACTAATCCAATGGAGAACTGCTTTTTTAACTGCACATGACGTTATACAGCCATTTCATATGCGGTTTCATTTTACATTTACATCGGTAGGCAATGCTACAGGCCTCGAGAGGATGCCTCACTCACTTCATTACCGGGGCCAGAATTAAAAGGCAATCTAAACTTTATTATACTTATTCCCACGTTACAAAATATGCTTAAATTATTCCAAACACCTAAGATGAATTAATCCATCCACCGTTATTTATTACTTCATTATAACTATTCCGATTTCGCATCCATTAATCTTCCATTTCAAAAACTTGCTCTCTTCATTTAGTAATTGTTATAGCAAATGTTTTGCGAAGTGGATTTTTTACTAACTTTTCTTTTTAATAACTTTTTTTTACTAACTTTTCTTTTTACTAACTTTTTTTTACTAATTTTTCTTTTTTATGAACTTTTTTTTACGAACTTTTCTTTTTTACTAACTTCTTTTTTACTAAATTTTTTTTACTAACTTTTCTTTACTAACTTTTTTTACTAAATTTTTTTGAGAGAGGTATTGTAAATTTTATTACAAAAAATACCTTTTAGGTAGGAAAAAACTTTTTAGGATGGAAAAACCTTTTAAAATTGTCAATTTGGTTGTTGGTGTTTGAAGAGGCGAGGTAAAAAAAGGGAAAGTAAAAACCTACAACTGAAAGTAAATGCCTGAAATAGATGCCAACAAGTCACAAAGCTATAAAAGTATAAAGGGCGAATGTTGAGAATCGTCACGTTTTTCTTTCACACAGTTGACCCTTTTTCTCTAGTGGTATCTTTTTATGTTAGTTTTATCCTTTTAAACTCAGGCTAGTCGCCCTGAATTTTCACTTTCATGTACCCATTTTCCCCTATCCTTGCTACTTTTCTGTATTATGTTCTTTTCTCAATAATGTATTCTTTTTTCGATATAGTATTCTTTTGATACTATATATACGTTTTTGAACATACTTTTTTTGATACTATGATAATAATGATAATAATAATAATAATAATAATAATAATAATAATAATATTAATAATAATAATAATGATAATAATGGTAATAATTCTATTTCGTTAATGACTTTCATCTCGCTCAGCATTGACTCAAGACGCAAAATAGCACAAATTTTCCACAGTTTAAGCGCAAAAATTCCACATAGTAGAACCAAAGTTTTGAACGACTTTTTTACCTAGAGATACCCTAAAGCTGATTTATCACTGAATCGAATCATTTTACAAACTTTGAAGCCCCCTTGGAGAAGTTTGCATTACTGGTATTTTGAATGAGATTTGATTCCTTGACGATAGAGTATTATGGTTCTTAAATAAATATAACTTGAGGGAAATGTACGAGGATATTTCGTTGCCAAGAATGATAATAGATCAAAAGTAGAATGGCGTCGAAAAAATCGAAGAGGGATGAAGAGAAAGATAGCCCTCGAGCAGGAGGGAGTGCGTGCCCAAAAAGCGACCCCATTCAAGATAGCGGGTGGTTCGTTACAGCAGAGGGTTGGTAGCCTGAGTGGCTTCCAGATACACAAGGGGTGGAAGTAGGTGTTTGGTGAGATGGGGTGGCAAAGGGGAGGGAAAGTCTGCGGTGGCAGATAAGGGTAGTCGGAACAGAAGAAGGGATATAGCCAGAGGGTTGAAGGAGAACCGTATAGAAAAGGAGAACCAGCATGGAAAAGGAGAACCGTATAGAAAAGGAGAACCAGCATGGAAAAGGAGAACCATCCTAGAAAAGGAGGACCATATAGAAAAGGAGAACCATCGTAGAAAAGGAAAACCATCGTAGAAAAAGAGAAGCAATGCAGAAAAAGAGACACGAAACGGGAAAGGAAGAAACATCGAAGGCGAAAGAGAGATAGATGTAGACAAGCAGCCTATATTTTCTCAGCAGCCTATATCTTCTCAGCAGCCACAACTGCAATTCGACCCTATATTTAATTTTGCCGTGGAAAGAGGCGGACGCTCTCTCCGGAACCAGAGAAAGAGAAGGAATTGTCGTTTAATCTAGCCGCGATCCTATCTCAGTGGAATTTATCATTCGATAAATTGCACCACTATATCAACTACTTCCTCCCGAACCGTCAATACTTGAGAGTTGCTTCCGAATACCTCCCGCTTCCAAACATTCGCAACAGGACCATTCCGGAATCGGTGCTGACTAATTAAGGGGGAGATACAAGCCGATTACGTTTTAATGCCGTTTCCGCTTCGGTACAACACTCACCGCACATCGAGACTCATTTCTGTACCAATTTTTAGTACCTGCTGGTGTTACTCAATAGGATACTTAATTCGAAGGGATCGAAATTAACACTTTGGCAATGTATGAAATTTTGTTGTACATGATGCTTATGGAATTTTAAATGCACTTACAAATGATGTGCTTCTACTAATGATGTGCTTCTACTAATGATGAGCATCTAGTAATGATGTGCATCTACTAATAAAGTTCATCTACAGATGATATGCATCTACAAATGGAGTTTATCTACAAATGGGGTTCATCTACAAATGGAGTTCATCTACAAATGGAGTTCATCTACAAATGATGTGCATCTACAAATGCAGTTCATCTATAAATGAGGTGCATAATCTTGCTAGTGGTCAGATTGAACTGACTGTGGTAATAGTAGGAGTGTATTTATTCACATCATTACAAACATTCGCATCATTCCCAAAGATTTTCATCTTTCGGGAAATCTTTAGGAACAAGGTTTCGCTACTAGCTCAATTTCCTCGCACAAGTGTTCCAGGAAGTTTGGGATTGGAAGTGTATTCACAAATGATGGTCATCTACAAATGAAGTTCATCTATGCATTAATTGCATTTTTGGTCAGATTGAACTAACTGTAGCAATAGTAGGAGTATATTCATTCACATCATTACAAACCCAAAAATAAAAATCTTCGGGAAAATCGTTAAAAACAATATTTCGCTATGAGCTTAATCTCCTCGCACAAGTGTTCCAGGAATTTTGAGATTGGAAATGTATCCACAAATGATGGGCATCTACAAATGAAGTTCGTCTATAAATTAATTGCATTATTGGTCAAATTGAACTGATTGTAGCAATGGTAGGAGTGTATTCATTCACATCATTACAAACCCAAAGATAAAAATCTTCGGGAAAATTTTCGAGGACAAGGTTTAGCTACGAACTCAATTTTCTCCCACAAGTGTTCCGTGAAGATTGGAATTTGAAGTGCATCTACTAATGGTGTGCATATACTAATGATGGGCATCTACAAATAAAGTTCGTCTATAAATTAATTACATTATTGGTCAAATTGAACTGACTGTAGCAATAGTAGGAGTGTATTCATTCACATCATTACAAACATTCACATCATTTCCAAAGATTTTTATCTTTTGGGAAATCTTTAGGAACAAGGTTTCGCTACGAACTCAATTTCTTCGCACAAGTGTTCCACGAAGTTTGGGATTGGAAGTGAATCCACAAATGATGGTCATCTACAAATGAAGTTCGTCTATGAATTAATTGCATTATTGGTCAAATTGAACTGACTGTAGCAATGGTAGGAGTGTATTCATTCACATCATTACAATCCCAAAGATAAAAATCTTGGGGAAAATCTTCGAGAACAAGGTTTCGCTACGAACTCAATGTTCTCGCACAAGTGTCCCGTGAAGATTGAAATTTGAAGTGTATCTACAAATGGTGTGCATCTACAAATGGTGTGCATCTACTAATGATGGGCATCTACAAATAAAGTTCGTCTATAAATTAATTACATTATTGGTCAAATTGAACTGACTCTAGCAATAGTAGGAGTGTATTCATTCACATCATTACGAACCCACAGATAAAAATCTTCAGGAAAATCTTAGAGAAAATCTTCGGGAACAAGTATAAAGGTACGAGCTCAATTTCCTCACACGTTTTCCGGGAAGATGTATGATTTTAAAATGGAATCCGGAACTAAACGAGGATACGGTTCGTTTCTTTGTAGGTGCACCAACAGTTGGCCCTTCCATGAGAATCAGAAACCAGGCAAGTTGCTGAAGGACAAGAGGAAGTTCTAGTTCGGGTAATTGCTGGTTTATGAATCGTATCCCCTTTTGCTCACCCCTTTACCACCCGCTATTTCCGTACAATTCTCACACCCCTTTTGCTCTCAACTTAATGTTGTTTCCCTCACTCCATTAAAAGCCACGCCACTCGGCTCGTTTCACTTTCCACATTGCGGTTGTGGCCTTGTGGTCGCCTGTACCGTTTTCTCCCTTGTAAGAACCGTATTCCATTAGCTTTTAATTCTTCCACTTTGCCTTCTACAGAAACTTCTAAAATTTTTCTTCAAGTGTTGGAGAA
Organism: Ganaspis sp. Gsp50; assembly: GCA_011057455.1. NCBI lineage: Eukaryota > Metazoa > Arthropoda > Insecta > Hymenoptera > Figitidae > Ganaspis > Ganaspis sp. Gsp50. The sequence goes on along the minus strand of WNHD01016492.1, from coordinate 5,369 downwards.
GAATTTAGCCTAGTAGAAAGTAGTTCTAGCGCCTTTTTTCTTCTTGTGTTTTGGCCAGTGGGTTCCAAAATGTAATTAACGTTTGGCACACCTTGTCGGAAAATTTGTAATCACGTACGCTAAGATAGTGTAATAGTAGTACTACTACACTATCGTTTAGTAGTATAGTAGTGTTGGCTACTATACGTGATTAGAAATTTTCCGACATTCCTCCCCTAAGGGAGGATGGAAAGAATTGAGTGGAAATTAAAACCGTCTGTTGATAAGTGCTCCCTGGAGATATTCTGGGAGACAAGTTTGGATTGAGAAATGATGGGGAAATGGATCACGGATCGCCATGTCTGCCAAGTGGGATGACGTCGTAGATCACGGGTCCCCTTCTCTAGAAATGGCACCCTCTGTTCGGTCAGTGATATACACACGCGCATCTCACCAGTAACCCTGGATGCAGCGAGTGTACTGTTACATAATACACTGCGCCATATTACCTTTAGGTAGGGTATCAACCCCCTGCAAGCCAACCAGCTGACAGCTCTGCTGGCTTCACCAAACGACACTTTTCTTCTTCTTCTCCTTCTTCTACTTCTTCTTCTTCTTCTACTTCTTCTCATCTTCCTTTTTCTACTTCTACTTCTTCCTCTTCCTCTTCTTCTTCTTCTTCTTCTTCTTCTTCTTCTTCTTCTTCTTCCTCTTCTTCTTCTTCTTCTTCTTCTTCTTCCTCTTCTTCTTCTTCTACTTCTTCTTCTACTTCTTCTTCTACTTCTTCTTCTTCTACTTCTTCTTCTACTTTAATTTAAGTGGCCTTGATGATTGTATGAATGAATGTCTTTATATCTTGTGGTGCTATTGTTTTTCATGTTTAAGATGATATAGGAACTTTTGTACCTGTGCCTATGTCTATGCATAGATTGAAAAAACAGAATGTTGAGTTGCAAGATGAACCTGGATTTTAAGAGGCATAGTGTTGCATTGAAGAATAAGATTTTGTTTTTTTGTGATATGGCTATAGCTATGTATGTCTGAGTTTATACGTATGTCTATACATATATGTGTATAATTATGCCTATGTCTATATATGCGTGTATAATTATGCCTATGTCTATATATGTGTATGATTATGTCTACGTCTATATATGTCTATGATTATGCCTACGTCTATGTATGTCTATGATTATACCTGTAGTCTCAAGTTCCTATAATTTCTTTTGTAACTTAAGATCCAAATTGAAGTTGTAGTACATAGATAACCCCTCTCTAGTTACACTTTCTAATCGCGAATCTTTCTTCTATAAATTTAGCATCCTCGCTTCCTCGGACAACAGCTGAAATTGCAAATTCGTAAATCGAATGTTACGTGCTATGTGTGTACTTATTGTACCAAAATTCATATAGTATCAAAAGCATCAATTTACTATGAATATGTCAAATTCAGTATCAAAACGTAGCATATTCGATTTTCAGTCCGTTTTTACGTTCCAATTAATAAACTTCTACGAAAATCAAATTCCTCACTGCAAATCGCAATTTTCTAATGAGGTTTCAAGCACATGCAAAAATTTCAAGCATCCAGTTTCTTTTTGATGTAGAGTAAAAGAACTCACAGCGCGGCATTCCTGCATGAACTTTCAGCTACGTAAGTAATGTTTGCATGAAAAGAAAGTTCACCTCCTTCACGGAACATCTTTTATTCCTATATTTTTAATCCCGTATGCATAATGACAAAACAATTATTCCACAAAATACACATATTGACAAAAAATATAAACGTAGCTTTTGTGAAAAACATGTAGCTTTTGTGAGAAATATGCAATTATTGTGAAAAATGTGTAGTTTTGTGAATATAAATATGTAGCTTTTGTGAATATAAATATGTAGCTTTTGTGAATTTAATATGTAGTTTTTGTATGTATATGTACATACATACATATATATAGATATGTACATTTTGCGAATATGTGTATTATATGTCTACCCTCTCGATACAAAATTCCTCCTCAATAGGAATTACACATGACGAATCGTATATTCATTTTTCCTCGTATTTACAAAAATTATCATTTTTACCGCACTTAGGAAAATTATTTGAACAGATGGTGGATAGAATATATGTTACATTTTTTCTGCTACACATTAGTCTTGTGTTTTCTATGCATTGCATATTTCATGCCTTGTATGTTTTATGCCTCGTTTTCTGCATTTCATTCAGTGACGAAAAAACTTGGCTTTTTTCTGCGAGTCCTTTTTTCACGTTTTCAAAAAACTCGGGCTTTCCCACAGATATAAAGGAAAAGCTATTAAAAGGATGGCCTGAAATATATATGTATGCACAATTCGAGTCGCATCCACGTGTTTCCTTTTAGTTATGGGCAGATATAGGGTGGAGCTTAGGTTTCGGCTTAAGCGCCAGAATTCGAGCATCCCCCTCCATTTCAAGGGTTAGGGTTGCATGGTGGCTGGTTAGGCCCATAAAAGGTTCCACAATGGTCCCCGGGGTGCATGTCAATATGCGAAGGTATGCAAGAGTGAGGCGCATTTTTTTGTTCCCTGCAGGGCGGTTTTTCATGCTCGGGTGAATTCCTTTCGTGAAATTAATAGTATTTATACATCAATGGCTGCTCTGATGACGAATGGCACAACCTGGGACGAGAATATCTCGTCGACATATGCAAGGGTGCGTACCACGTGATGGGCCTCGAATTTCGAGAGCCCACGTTGAAAAACATGACCTCTTCTCAAACCCATTTGTCGGGGCGCGTAATCGATCGTAAATAAGCGAGCAAGTACTTATTAAATTCCATTCAACGCACGCGTGCATGATCTCGAATATCAAGTTTTCTGTTTGTATTGCTCAAACCCTTGCTTTAATCCACTTTTTCACAATGAATCGACTCTTTGGATTTTCCTCTTTTTTTTCACATTCGTCACTGTATCGTCGTCATTGCATTCTTCTTTCTTTAGTTACGTCAATTTTTATTTATTCACAGGTCGAGAAATCTGTAATGAAAGAGAAATCTAAATACACGGGTTACATAAGTACATAAGTATTACAAAGGACAATATAAGTACTTGGGATAATATATTGGAGTCAAAATATGTGAAGTGTAAGAGCAAAACTTAAAATTGTCTGAATTTTATTTAACAATAGTTGAAATTAAGACACATTTATAAGATCTTTAATAGGTTCAAAGGAATTTTCAAAGAAATTAAATTTTACTGAATTACAAACAAAATTAAGTTTTTATTATTTAAAAAAATTTCTTTCTATTCAATTCAATTTTATTCTGTTTTTTAATTTTTTTATTAAATTGTTTATTTTTTCCATTAAGTTTTTTCAATGTTTTGTTAATAAGTTTTTAGTTAAACCGTTTTAAGTTTGAAAGTTTGAAGGTTATTTTATAAAATTACTTAAAACCGATTATTCGGAATTTTATAAAATAACTTTTTAACAAAATTATTAATAAATTCATACCAAGCAGCGCATTATATTTTATAATTATGTATATATTTTATGAATTATATTATATTTTATATAAATATTTTATATTATATTTTACATAAATATTTTATATTATATTTTACGAATGCATATCAATTTTCATAATGATTCATTATTTTAATAGCAAAATGGCAGAAAAAATTTGCCTTATGGGTCACGTGACCATCCACATCATTTTCCATCTATAAATTACAAAAATCGTATCTTGGGACGAAATTGACCAATCTAAATGAAATTTGACAATATACGAACTCATATAATGTTGCAGGTTAAGTACCATTAATAAAAATGATTATTTTATATTTGTAATTTTTATTTTAAATTTGTACAACTTTTATTCCAAAATTTGTCTTTTTTATATCGCAAAAATTGTTTTATTGATAAATTAATTGCTTAATTGCAACTTGATGTTTTGAAATTTGTTAAAATCTCGGTTAAAATCAATTCTAATTAAATTTTTATTCTCTATTTAAAATTGTTGTTTAATTTGAGGTTATGTCAGTGGATAGAACAACCTCAACAACGTAAGTTAACAATTTGCGGAATTTTTTTAAATATACAAAAATTAATTTAATACAAATAAAGAACTTTAAAATAAGTAAAAATTATTGCCTGGAAATTAATTTTTTTACAGGTATTTTTTCTATAGGTACTTCAGCGCTTGTACCGCAAAACAGAAAAGAATTTGTAACTTTGTTTCTGATTTCGACTCAATACACTTTTAAAACGAGTATTGAATCTTTACAAAATACGCACTTTTGAATAAATTTCTTCAAGCAAACTTTGCAAAATTTTTTTAATTTAAGACAGCAAAAAATTTATATTGCTTATAATTCAGTGGGATTTAAGTTTTTTAAAAAATCCTTCGAATCATCCAAAATCTTTTATAAATGTGTGCTAATTTCAACTATTGTTAAATATATATGTTGAAAATTTAAAGTTTTGCTCTTATATCAGGGTTACTACAAATGTTTCTTCAAAAAATGTCATGAGTGTTCCATGATTTCCATGAGAAAAATAAAAAAAATTCCATTATGGGTTTTTCAATATATTGTAAAAATATTCATAATTCTTTTTAATTTTAAAACCATATTAAGTATTTTAAAGTGTTTTTAAATATTTTGAAATTGTCTGAAGTATTTTAAATACTTTTAAAATATTTTAGAAAATTAACATTTTAAAATCTTTTTATACGTTATTTAATACTTAAAAAACTAAACTTTTTAAAGATTTGAAAGAAATTTTCTATATCTTTAAATATTTTAAAGTATTTTAAAGTAATATAAAGGATTTTGAACTATTCGAAAATATTTTGAAGTAATTTCAATATTTTAAAGTAATTTCAATATCTTGAAGTATTTTCAAGGGTTTTTAAATCTTTTGAAGTATTGGAAGTATTTGGAAATACTTTGGAGCAATACGAAGTATTTTTAAATATTTTGAAATATTGGGAACTATCTGGAAAAATTTTGAAGTAATTTAAAGTTCTTTTAAATATTTTAAATGTGTTTAAATATTCTGAAGTACTGGGAAGTATTTCGAAAAATTTTAAAGTAATTTTAAGTATTCTTACTCTGTAAATCTGAATTAGTCAAATGTAACTAATTCAATAGTAAGAAGTCAGTCACTATTTCAATTAGTAAAATATAACTAATTATTAGTGAAAAATAATTTATTAATTAAATATGACTAATTTATTAGTCAAAACATAACTAATTGAATCAGTTACATTTAACTAATAAAATACATAGTTATATTTTACTAATAATTAGTTATATTGAACTAATTGAATCAGTGACTGACTTTTTACTATTAAATTAATTATATTTGACTAATTCAGATTTAGAGAGTAAGTATTTTGAAATATTTTAAA
>WNHD01016486.1:0-10735 GCA_011057455.1 Ganaspis sp. Gsp50 | reverse complement strand
GTCTTAAAATTAAACATTTGAGGATAGATTTTAGTCCAAGTGGACTAAAAACAAGACATATGAGGATAAATTTTAGTCCAAGTGGACTAAAAACAAGACTTATTTTTTTCTGTGTGATTTCTATGAGAAAATAAATTCCATATTTTTTTATATATACGTGGATGCAAGAAGGTCGCATTTCAACAGAGGGTTGTTTTCTTCCCCCACCACCTAAAAATCGATGTGTAGAAAAACATTTCTGAATTTAACTATTTTTGCTTCCTCATATAGGCAAGCCTTGTACACGGAGAAAAAAGGCAATTGAAATGAACCTAAAACTTAGGTAAAAATTACTTAACTAGTTGAGTTAGAATACTTAAGTAAAAATTACCTAAGTACTTAAGTAGAATTTGCTTCATAATTTAGGTGATGTTTACCTAATATCACTGAAAAAAAGAAGTATTGTATTCAGCCCATTTTTGGCTGGAACCGTTTACGTGAGTGTCAATTTGGACTGATTTTAAGACCAAAAAGTGATTTATTCTTGTTTTAAGCCACAAAATTAACTAATTGTGTAAACGGTTTAAGACTTTCTATTTTCTGTGTAGGTTAGGTAAATTATACTTATAGCTATTCTTTTCAAATATATGAACGTTAGGTAAATATTACTTAACCGATGCTAAGTAGATTTTACTTAACTAAATTAGGTGAATTTAACTTGCAATTTTTCTCCGTGTAATCGTGCCGATTTTAGATTTTACAAAAATAGTCATAAAATGACTATTTTTAATTTTCATCTAAAAAGTACAAAAACGAAGTTTAAAGCTAATGTCCAGATGTGTGTGTGTACTCAAAAAAATTTTAACACATTTTTTCTTAAAAAATACGGTTTTTTACACAACATTTTTTCTGTATCAAAAACTTAAATTTATGAATGGAAAAATTTTATTTCATGCATCGAGACGAATCGATTGACCTATATAAAGTATATATTTTACCATCAAGAATTAACAGAGTAAATGATAATTTTTTATGAATTTTGACGTTTAAAATTAAATTTTTTTATACAACTTTTAAAATTGTCATTTTTTAATGGCTTTTAAAAAAACCTTTTAAAAAAATTCTATATTAAAAAATGAGTCAATTGAACTAAATTTAGTATCTTTGTCACCAGAAATTAAAAAGAAGATTTTACTTCTCCATTATTTTTGACATTTAAAATTCATTTTTTTTATATCTCTTAAAATTGTATTTCTCTAATGGTAATTTCTCTAGGAAAAATTTGGTTCATTAAAAAACGAATAGATTTACCTACATATAGGTAAATATTCTACATATGTAGATTATATATTCCACTAACATTTTATGAAAATATGGTCACATTTTAATCATTTTTTATATTTAAAATTCAATTTTTATGATATAACTTTTGATTTTACAATGATAATTAATTTGGGGAAATTTTCTATAATAAAAAACGAATCGATTCGTATTAATATAAAGATTATATGTTATAGAAATGATTAAAAAAATATTTTTGTTTTATTATTTTTGAATGTTAAATTTTTTTTCTCTATGAGGAAGCCAAAATTTTCACGAAATGAACATAATTTTCTACTAGTTTTGGAAAATGTACTGGCGCATCTTTTCTCTTCTAATGATTTTTTCCATATTTCTTACTGTTTTTGAAAAAAATACAAAAAATGAAATTTTTTAAAAGATGCAATATATTGTAATATTTTCTTTTAACTTGTACTAAACTAAAGAGTTATTAAAATTTTAGCATGAAATTTACAGAAATTGTAGTTTTAAGTATTTTAAAATATTTTTTAGTAATTTTAAGTATTTTTAAATATTTTGAAGTATTTTGAAGTATTTTTAAAGTAGTCTCAAGTATTTTAAAGTAATATAAACGATTTTGAAGTATTTCAAAGTAATTTTAAAGTAATTTTAAAGTAATTTTAAATATATTTAAATATTTTGTAGTATTTTTAAGTATTTTTAAATATTTTTAAGTATTTTGAAGTATTTTGAAGTAGTCTCAAGTATTTTAAAGTAATATAAACGATTTTGAAGTATTTCAAAGTAATTTTAAAGTAATTTTAAATATATTTAAATATTTTGTAGTATTTTTAAGTATATTAAAGTATTTTAAAGTAATATAAAAAATTTTGAAGTATTTCAAAGTATTTTTATGTATATTTAGACATCTTGTATTATTTATAAATGTTTTCAAATACTTTTAAGTCTTTTAAATTGAAGTCTGAAGTACTTTAAAGTATTTGGAAATATTTGAAAGTAATTTGAAGTATTTTTAAATATTTTCATGGATTTTTAAATATTTGGAAGTATTTTGAACCAGACCGTAGTTTTTTAAGAAAGTTTAAAGTATTGCTTTTTATTTTATTTTGGCTTCCTCATGAAGATTCATTGTTTATTTTATTTTATTAAATACATATATTTTAATTATTGGGAAGTATTTTGAAATATTTTAAAGACATTTTAAGTATCGTTAATCATTTTCAAGTATTTAGAAATATTTAAAAGTAATTTCAGGTACTTCTAAATATTTTGAAGTATTTTTAAATATTATGAAGTTTTTTAAAATATTTGTAAACAATTTAAAGTAAGTTAAGGTATTTCTAAATAATTTGTAATATTTTTAAATATTTTAAAGTAGTCTGAAGTATTTTAAAGAAATTATTTTAACTATTATCTAATATCTTAAAGAAATTTTAAGTATCTTTAAATATTTTGAAGTATTTTAAAGTAATTTTAACGAAATTGAAATATTTCGTGTTTTTAAATATTTAGATGTATTTTAAAATTTTCCGAAGTAGTGGGAAGTATTTGGAAATATTTTAAAGTAATTTCAAATATTTTTAAACATCTTGAAATATTATTAAATATTTTGAAATATTATTAAATATTATAAATTATTATAAAATATTTATAAACAATTTAAAATAATTTAAAATATATTTAAATAATTTCTAGTATTTTTAAATATTTTAAAGTACACAGAAAAAAGAAAATCTTAAAGCATTTACACAATCAGTCAATTTTGTGGCTCAAAACAAGACTAAGTCATTTTTTGGTCTTAAAATCAGTCCAAATTGACACTTATGTAAACGGTTCCTGCCAAAAATGAGCTGAAAACAATACTTTTTCTTAGTGTAGTCTGAAGTATTTTAAAGTATTTATTTTAAGTATTTTATAATATTTTAAAGAAATTTCAAGTATCTTTAAATATTTTATATTAATTTAAAGTAATTTAAAGTATTTTAAAATATTTCAAAGGATTCTTAAATATTTTGAAGTATTTTGTAATATTTCGAAGGATTCTTAAACATTTTGAAGTATTTTGTAATATTTCGAAGGATTCTTAAATATTTTGAAGTATTTTGAAATACTCTAAAGTATTTTAAAATACTTTTATTATTTTGGAAAGTTTTAAACATGTTTTAAGTATTTTTAAATATTTTGAAGAATATTTGAGTATTTTTAAATGCTTGATCAATAAAACTTATACTCTACAGAGGTTTTTGAAGTCGCTGATTACGAATGCGTTCATAATTTTGCAAAATTCAAAATGGCATTCCCAATATGGCGGACGAAAGTTATAAATTTTTTAAGAGTTATAAATCTCAGAATTAAGGTGTTTTTGGGTTAATTTCTTTTATAATTTTTATTGGAAAAAATGATTAAAAATTACAAAAATAAAAGCAAGATTTCGGGGTCATTCACATATTACGTGATACATATTTTCTAAATCTGAGACCCCCTCCCCCCTGCGTGATATTTTTTCCATTGATTTTATGTCAAATTACATAATGGAGCTTCATATTTTGTTTACCCCCTTCCCCCTCTAGGATATCACGTAATATGTCGATGATCCCTAAAAACAAAAAAATAAAAATAAAAACTGTACACAAAAAACGTTTTCAAGAGCATAAAATAATAAAATAATTTATTTATTTATACTATTTTTTACTATTTTTATTTTATTATCCCTCTATGTATACCCTTTCGGGTTTTTTAACATATTAACCCCACAGTTCTGTTTTTTATTTATTTATTTATATTTTATTTATATTTTATTTATTTATTTATTAATATATTTATTTATATTTTATTTATTTATTTATTTATTAATATATTTATCCATATTATATTTAAGCATATTATATCTAACCACATAGACTATATTATCAAGCAGAAATCGGTATACTATTGTCATATTCTTGTATACATATATCCACAAACTGATACAATCAATATAATTTGAATAATTCTTCAATTAGTCTACCGCAGCTTTACATAGGTGAATGAGGGTTATCATTCAAGACAGTGAGCCATCTGATGCTCTTTGCCGAATATCAGTTCCTCCATTAAAAAAATCACGATCATATCTCGAAAAGTAAAATTACATTTACAAACACAAGTTGCTTCATTGGGACGAGAATTTGAATAATCCGGGAAGAATAAATTTTATAAAATACGATATATTTTAAAAGTTGATGTGCGTCTTACAGAGAACGGAGAATATAAAAGACGAAGAATATATGCTGGAATCGGTGGTAACCCTTGAACCGGAAGCGGTCGAGTATAGACGGGCATGAGAGACCGAGGACTTCCTGTGAGAAGAAGGTCCAAACGAGCTACGAGCCTCGAGTCCCGATTTACATTATTTAACAGCAAATACAGAATATCGGTTGCCTTTTTTATTCAAATCCAAATTATCAAAAAAGAGTACTTGCAAGTGTGCGTGTTTTATGTATGCATAGATATATGAATGCTCTTCACATGTGTCTATTTATGTGGATGTAAATCTCTTCAAGCAGAATGCTATTTTTTATCATTTCTTCGACAAGAATCAAAAACGTATTTAGAGAAGTTAATTTGTCTTTATAAGCATGTTATAACATGCAGTTGATGTTGTAACTTCTTCTATTATTTTCTTGCACGGAGAAAAAGTCTGTGACTTTTACAGAAAGAATGCGTCAATATTTGTAAAAACATATGTGAAAATTTTAAAGTATTTTTAAGTAATCGCAACTATTTTATAGTATTTTTAAGCCTATTTAAATATTTTTAAGCACTTTTAAGTCATTTTAAATATTTTTAAGCACTTTTAAGTCATTTTAAATATTTTGAAGTATTTGAAAATAATTTTAAGAATTCTTAAATATTTTGAAACAATATGATGTGTTTTTAAATATTATGAAGTATTTGAAAATATTTTGAATTATAAGAATTTTAAATTATTTTGAAGTATTTTGAATAAGTTTTTTCTTTAAAAAAAAGTATTTTCGACTGTTACTAAATATTTTGAATTGTTTGGAAATATTGTAAAGCAATTTTAAGAATCTTTAAGTATTTTCAAGTGATTTTAAATAATATTTTGAAGTATATATTGTAATGTAATTTTAAGAATTCATAAATTTTTTGCAGGATTTAAAAGAAATGTTAAGTAGGTACATTTAAACAATTTGAAGTATTTTTAAGTGTTTTTCAATATTTTAAAGTAATTTTAAGAATTCTTACACTGAGAAAAAAGTTTTCTTGGTTCAATGCAAAAGTGCATTGGATCTAATCTACTTTATTCTTAGATTCGGACCTAGAATATGTATTCTTGAATCAACATAAAAATTCTTATAACGAATCGAAAATATTCTTGAAACAAAAATAAGTTGTAAGTATATTTTTATTCTTGTTTCAGGAATTCTTTTCTCTCAGTGTAAATATTTTCAAGTATTTGCATATATTTTAAAGTAATTTTAAGCACTTTTAATTTTTTTTAAGTATTTTAAATTATTCTGAAGTATTGGGAAGTATATTTGGAAATGTTTTTAAGTTATTTATATATTATTTTTATATTATATATATTTATTTATATATTTTATTTTGAAGTAATTTTCGGAACTTTTAGATATTTTGAAGCATTTTGGAGTATTTTGACGTATATTACAGCAGTTTTAAGCATTTTGAAATATTTTAAAGTATTTTAAAGTAGCCTGAAGTATATTTAAATAGTTTTATGTATTTAGAAATATTTAAAAGGGATTTAAAGTATTTTTAAATATATTGCAGTGTTATTTAATGTTTTTAGATATTTTAAATTATTTTATAATATTTAAAAGTATTTGGAAATATTTGAATGTATTTGGAAATATTTTAAAGTAATTTGAAGTATTTTGAAGTAATGTTAAGAATTTTTAAATATTTTTAAACTTTATTATGTGTTTTTAAATGTTTTAAAGTATTTGAAAATATTTTGAATTAATTTTATTGTAAGAATTTTTAAATATTTTGACGTATTTTGAAGTAGTCTGAAATATTTTACAGTAGTTTAAAATATTTTGAAGCTCTTTTCTTTAAAAAAAGAGTATTTTCAAGTGTTACTAAATATTTTGAATTGTTTGAAAATATTTTAAAGCAATTTTAAGAATCTTTAAGTATTTTCAAGTGTTTTTAAATATTTTGAACTATTGGGAAGTATTTGGAAAAATTTAAAACAAATTTTAAGTGTTATGAAGTAATTTAAGGTATTTTTAAATATTCTCAAGTATTTTATACGAATTTTAAGTATATTTAAATAATTTTAAGCATTTTTAAGTTTTTTTTAAAAATATTTTGAAGTAATTTTAATAATTTTTTACTATTTGGAAGTATTTTGAAATATTTTAAACTAATTTTACGGACATTCAAAATTTTGTTAATATTTCAAAATATTCTGAAGTATTGGGAAGTGTTTGGAAATGTTTTTAAGTTATTTAAAGTACTTTAAAGTAATTCTCAGAATTTTTAAATATTTTGAAGCATTTTGAAGTATTCTGACGTATTTTACATTAGTTTTAAGTATTTTGAAATATTTTGAAGTAGCTTGAAGTATTTTCAAATAGTTTTAAGTATTTAATAATATTTTAAAGATATTTAAAGTATTTTTAAATACTTTGTATTGTTCTTAACTCTTTTTTGATATTTTTAAGTATTTTAAAACATTTTGAAGTATTTGGAAATATTTTTTTTTTTAAGTATTTTGAAGTATTGTTAAGAATTTTTAAATATCTTTAAACATTAAGATGTGTTATTAAATATTTTGAAGTATTTGAAAATATTTTGAAGTAGTTGTAAGAACTTTTAAATATTTTGAAGTATTTTGAAGTAGTCTGAAGTATTTTAAAGTAGTTTTAAGTATTTTAAAGTTATTTTTTTTAAAAGAAAATATTTTCAAGTGTTTCTAAATATTTTGAATTGTTTGGAAATATTTTAAAGCAATTTTAAGAATCTTTAAGTATTCTTAAGCGTTTTTAAATATTTTGAAGTTTTGAGAAGTATTTAGAAAAGTTTAAAAGAAATCTGAAGTATTTTGAAGTAATTTTAAGTATTGTCAAGTATTTTATAGGAGTTTTATATATATTTAAATATATTTAAATATTTTTAAGAATTTTTAAGTGTTTTTAAATATTTTGAAGTATTTGGAAATATTTTAATGTAGTTTTAAGAATGATTAAATATTTTGAAAGATTTTAAAGAAATTTTGAGTATTTTCTGTTTCAAATTTTTATGGACGGTCTTGGGTTCGCCCTAGGGTAGTTGATGTCCAACATTTTTTTTCAATTTTCAATGTTTTCAGTTTCAAATATATTTAAATATTTTAAAGTCTTTTTAAGTATTTTTCAATATTTTGAATTAAAAATATTTTAAAGTAATTTTAATAATTTTTAAATATTCCCAAGTATTTTGAAATATTTTAAAGTAATTTTAATAATTTTTAAATATTCCGAAGTATTTTGAAATATTTTAAAGCAATTTTCATTATTTTTAAATTTTGTCAAGTATTTAAAAATATTCTGATGTATTGGGAAGTATTTGGAAGTGCTTTTAAGTTATCTTAAGCTACTTCACGCATTTTAAAAAATTTTTGATAATTCCAACGTATTTTCAAGTATTCTAACGTATTTACTAATAACGTATTTTCTAACTAGTTTTAAGTATTTTGAAGTTTGTTTTTTGTGAAATAAGTACATTATTGCTTTTCGTAAAACCTAATAAGCATCATAAAGTATTAAAAAGAAATTAAATAAATAAAAATAATCCCATGGTATAAATCAGTGAAAATTACATGAAATTTCCAAAATTCCATGAGAATTCTAGGATCTCTATGTTTTCAATGAGCGATTAAGAGACAGCATTATATCGCTGTCTCTTTCTTTCTCACACATAACTCTTCTCTCCAAAACCTTGTCTGGATCTGCCATTGATTCCAAAGTTATAAAAATATCTTTAACACAATTTTTTTGCTGACAATGTGAATATTTTTCCTCAATTCATTTTGGGGCAAAAAGGGTTATGTACCACGTTTATACAGTAATTACAAGTCAACCAAACATTTTTTAACAATTAAACAAAAAAAAAATTTGTATTCTAGCTAATTTACTTGGTTAATAATACAATTTTTTACGAATTGGATAACTCTTGTGCATATGCAAAAGAATTGGATTGAAATGAAGAAATGAATAGTGAAGAAAGTTAGCTATACTTTGAAGAAGAAATGAACATTGAAGAAGGTTAGGTATACTTTGAAGAAGAAATGAACATTAAAGGTTAGGTATACTTTGCAGAAGAAATGAACATTGAAGAAGGTTAGCTACACTTTGAAGAAGAAATGTATGTTTTGTTAAAAGACAATGAGGTGGGCCTGGGCATGTTTTTACGGACGAAGAGATAGTCTCAGCATTGCTTCACACACCTTTGAAATATATACCTGCCGCGTCACATCACCTCGTTTCCATTGGTGACTTCCTGCTCGATAAACCTGAGAGATTACCATTTCCGCACTAACCTTGATGGCCTAATTTACAAGCGTGTATATATCGTAACTCAAGACAAAAAACTACTTGCAAAACGTCGCTCAATTATATCATGGAAATTTGCTTTTTAGCGAGAATTGGGTAACAATTACTTATGACAATTTTACATCGAGAGTCATTTATAGAGCCCGAGTTGCTATTATTGGAAATTAACTAGCTTAACCTATAGTTGGACTTGATTTTTTATAGATATGCACCTATAAGATACACATATATGCGTACACATGTGTATAAAGTTACATATATACTTATATCATATTACCGATATATACTATGTAATGAATTAAGCAAAATGGGTTACAAATTAATAGCAGGAAATTTCACTGATTTTAAGTAGAAAACTACCGGTGAAGAAATTTTGCTACGGCCCTGATCGGGGCCAGGTAGGGCGTCCCTAATTCAAAATGTTTGCTGCTTCATGGAGGCCAAGAAATAGACTCTACGTAGAGACGAAATTAATTTTTCTTTTCGCAAATCAACTAGGAAAGTAAATTTTGTTACAAATTGGGGAAAAGGGGAAAAAAATGTGAGAAATTCGTAAAAAAGAATAAATTAGAATTCATTAAAGATTTTTCAAGCTTTTGTATTACATAAGCATTAACTCTTTTCTTATGTTTGTAATATTATTACTGAAGCTTAAAAATTCCTTAGCGAAATTGAATATTTTTATATGAATTTTTCACATCTTTTCCCGTTTTCCCTAAATCGTATATCTACTTACATATTAGAATGTAGTATCATTTTTTTCAGATTTGATTGAAATGAGACTTCATTGTGAAATTAGTAGGTTTTCACTAATTTAGATTTAGAGAATAGAAAGACGACATTTTCGGTACTTATTAGTAGAAAAGTACTAAATAAGTTGCAAAAGGAACCGAAAAACATTTAAAAGAATTTTTTTTCATAATTTAATGATTGAAGTTTTTTAAATAACACAAGTGTTTTTCAACTTTTGTTGAATTTACAACTTTTGTAAATATTAAATGATTGAATTTTAAAGTATTTGAAAGTAATTTTAAGTACATTTATATATGTGATGCGTATATAAACTAGTTTTCAGTATCTTGAAATATTTTTAAGTATTTTTAAATATTTTAAAGCATTTTTAAATATTCTGAAGTATTTTTAAATAATTTTAAGAATTTTCAAACAGTTTAGAGCATTTTGAAGTATTTGGAAATAATTTTAAGTTATATTTTAAGAATTTTGAAGTACTTTTAAAAATTTTTAAATATTTTTAAGTATTCTGAAGTATTGGCAAGTATTTTAAAATATTGTTTAGTAATTTTAAGTATTTTTAAATATTTTCAAGTACACATTTTCATAAGTAGTCTGAAATATTTTAATATAAATAAAATGTTGAATTATTTTTAATAAATTTAAGTATTTTCATATATTTTGTAATGTTATTAAATACTTTCAAGTATTCTAAAATGTTCTAAAGTATTGGAAAATATTTGGAAATATTCTTAAGTTATATTAAGTATTCTGAAGTAATTTTCACAATTCTTTAATATTTTGAAGCATTTAGAAGTATTCTTACGTATTTTAGAGCATTTTTTAATTATTTTGAAATATTTTGAAGTATTTTAAAGTAGCCTTAAGTATTTTCAAATGGTTTTATGTATTCAAATAATTTTAACGAGATTTAAAGTATTTTTAAATATTTTGCACTGTTCATAAGTGTTTTTAGATATTTTCAAGTATTTTAAAATATTTTAAAGTATTTAGGAATATTCTAAAGTTACTTTAAGAACTTTTAAATATTTTTAAGTATTTTTAATTGTTTTGCTTCCTTATAGAGGAAGCATTGTAATCGTGACAATTTTCGATTTTCTAAAAATAGTCTAAATCAACTCAATTTCATCCAAAAAGCATAA
>WNHD01016459.1:0-10201 GCA_011057455.1 Ganaspis sp. Gsp50 | reverse complement strand
CGTCACTTTCGTTGGCCCCTGGATCAGCCGGAGATTCGCTGTACGCGGGGCCAACGAAATTCACGCGTAACCCCTTTTGATCGCAGGCGGTTCAATTTCAATCGTATAAAATCTATAAATTAATTGTATCATAAATCAATAAAGTTGAAAAATGACATTTCAATTGTCATTAAAATCAGATTAACTTTAACATAACAATTAATTTGGATTAAAAAGATCGAATTGAGATGCATGTTACTGAAATTTGTAACGTTTTTTTTTCGTTTATGAAAAACTAAAAATCCAATATTTACTTACTAATTGTTCCTGTATTTATTTACAAACTTTTTTAAAAAATAAGGCAAAAATAATCTTTAGAAATTGTAAATAAATTTTGCATAAATTTTTAATTTAAAAAATTTGTTTCTTTGTTTTTGTAAACGAAAAAAAACGTTGCGAACTTCAGCGTCGTTTTTTAATTCTTTTTTTTAATTTGTTGAAAATAATATGTAAAATATCGCTAAATTCATTCAACTTCTTAAAATGTGAAATAATTATAATGAATATTTGTCGCTCTCTGATAAAAGGGACTTTAGAAGCAAACGATTATAGGCTTGATGATAGTTTACTTTCATTTAAACTTTTGATTAAAGATTCGTTTTCAATTCTTTGCAATCGAACACTCTCTCTGTATACTAACAAGCAAGATTGTTTTCGACTGCAAATAATTATAAAAAATGCTTTAATCGAGTTAAAACTATCCTCAAACATAACCTAGAATTTTTTTCCTCTAAGGTACCTTTCTTCGGAGCGCGACACATTATTTTTTTCGTAATTTGTTTACCAATAATAACCATAAATAATAACCATTAAATGTGTTTAATAAAAAAACACTGCTACACTGCGGATCATGCAGAGTGATTTTAACCCCCATTTTGGGGTCAAAATAATAACCCCAAAAAGGTGGTTAGAATAATTCTTCATTATTTTAACACCTTTTTTTCGATTAAATTAATTCTGCATGAATTACTGTGAATAAAAGTTGTATATTCAATGAACCAAAGATTTTCTCGAAATTTAAAAAAATTTAATTATGCCCAGATGTCCCTGGTTCCATAAAAAGAGTGCAGGAAGCAATAAAGAAAGTGTCGAATTTTCCTTTGTCCATGTGCGATTAGGTTTACAACCGGGCGTCCCCAAGAGCCTTTCTTTTTCAATATTTTGTTGGAAAAGGGTGTTACAGCAATATTCCAAAGTTTAAAGTCATTTTATTGCTTTACTAAATTTATTTTCGTTGCAAGTAAAATGCAACCCTGCCGGTTAAGCTCTTGGTACTATTTATGATATTACTGTTTTTTAAAAAAAAGAAATAACCTTTCTATTTTATCCTTTTTTTTTGCTGGCAGAGGATAGTCGTTCTTACCTTTCATTAAAACCTTTCATTTTCAACTGTTTTTGTGGTACCATTGAAACCTGAAGCACATATGTCGAGGCTTTATAACAATAAGAAAATACAGAAATTCAGTTTTCTTGTAACCTTGGAAAAAATTAGTAATATATATTTTTCAGCATATGCTGTGAAATAAATCACACTTCTGAAAATTATATACTTTTGAGAAATGCTACAAAGCCATACTTTTTTGTTTTTTTTATTTTCTATTTTAGAAATACATACCCTTTTTATATTTCGTTTTATTGTTTTATTGTTTTATTTTGTTATGTAGGTATTCTAAAAGAATTTTACAATATTTTACAATATAATTTTTTACAATAAAAACGAGTGAAAGAATTTCTACTTTAATCTCCTCAAATTAATTACTTTGCTTGCAGTTTGGAAATGAAAAGTTAGTTTAGTTAAGTACAGGAATTTAAAATAAAATTTACACAAGATGAAGTTTTTTTGATCATTTTTAAAGCAATTATTTAAAAAATAGTCCAGGTGGCAATTTTTTTCAAAATTTAAGATAGTTCGTTCAACATAACCTGAAAACTGAAAAGTAGTTTTTATTACGAAATAAAAATATGTAAATAAGAACAATTTCATAAAATTTCGAAAGATTCGTTTATATGAATTTAATAAAAAATTGAATTTATTTCAAAAATTGTTTCTAAATGAACGACATTTTTATTCTTCTATTTTTAAAAATTCAGATTTGTCCTAAAATATTATTTTACGTAACAATTATTAACTTTTACGCTTTATTGTTTAAAAACAATTTTTCATTTTCATTACAAAGGCGTATTTTTAAGAAATTGAAAAGAAAAGAAAATATTTCGTTCAAATGAACGTTCCGAACTTTAGGTACATTGAAAAGAAGCAAAAAGTTTAAATATTAAAATTACTGAGAAAAGTATTTTTTAAAAATGTGTTTTAAATTATTTATTGTAAATATTTGATTTATTTATTTATTTAACATAACACAACAGTCATTTTTAATCATTTGTTTAGAATAATTTTTTATTGAAATTATTATATTTTTCCATATGACTCGATAAACTAAGATAAATTTCATTTTTCAAAAAGAATGTATTCGGACTTTAGCATCTATTATAAAATGTAAGAAAAAAAATTATGCAACAAACTCATGAATAATTTTGATTCTGTGGAAACTTGACTTTACAATGTGACCAAGAATGTAAAGAAATCTTTTTTTTCATAAGCTATATAAAGAAGCACTTGTACAATAATAACTATAAACAATTGCCACTTGGACTAATTTTTTTAAAAAAATTTTTAAAATTCTGTTTTGACTTATCTTTTTACAAAGTTGGTAAATAAATATTAGAATAATGTTCAGTAAAAAAATGTGCTTTAGTTTTTCGTAAACGAAAAAAACGTTGCAAACTTGAGTATGTATCACGAATACGTAAAAGAGTTTCTACAATTCTGTAAAACATGGAAAACCTGGAATTCCCATGGAATTTAATTATTTTTCATGGAATCATGGAAATCTCATGGAAGTTTCATTTATATCACGGAAATTTATTTTCTTAAATTTTTATATTTCTATTTATTACATTTTACCAACATTTTATACTTCTTTTTGGAGAAAAAAACTTTAAATACTTAAAAATATTTAAAAATACATAAAATTTCTTTGAAATATTTAAAAATATTTAAAAACACTTTAAAATACTTCAGATTACTTCAAAATATTTCAAAAATACTTAAAACTACTTTAAAATATTTTCGATTACCTCAAAATATTTGAAAACTCTTGAAAATATTTCTAGATATTTATAAATATACTTCAAATTACTTTAAAATACTTTAAAATATTTCCCAATACTTCAAAATATTTCCCAATACTTCAAAATATTTTAAAATATTTAAATTAACTAAAAATTGCATTAAGCTATTTCCAAATTTTTCCCAATAATTAAAAATATTTTAAAATACTTCAAAATATTTTGAATTATTTTTAATACTTCAAAATATTTTGAATTATTCTTAATACTTCAAAATACTTAGAATTACTAAACAATTTTTTCGAATACTTCCAAATACCACACAATATTTTAAAATACTTAAAATTACTAAACAATTTTTCCGAATACTTCCAAATGCTACAAAATATATTAAAATACTTCAAAATATTTAAAAATACTTCAAAATACTTAAAATTACTAGACAATTTTTCCGAATACTTCCAAATACCACAAAATATTTTAAAATACTTTAAAATATTAAAAAATGCTTAGAATTACTTCAAAATTTTTCTAAATTCTTTCCAATACTACAAAATATTTAGTAATTTCTTTACAATATTTCAAAGTGCTTAAAACTATATTAAAATACTTCAGATTACATCAAAATATTTAAATACAGTTAAAATTACTTTAAAATACTTTAAAATATTTAAAAAAAATTAAAGATACTTTAAAATAGTGCAAAGTATACTTATTAGTATTTTAAGTATTAAATAAAGTGTTAGCAAATTTTTAAATTTTAATTTCCGTAAGTACCTATTTTAAAAGTATTATAATTCTTCAGACTACCTCAAAATACTTCAAATTATTTTAAATCTCTTCAAAATATTTTAAAATACTTAAAATTACTTTCAACTATTTCCAAATACTCTTTAATACTTCGAAATATTTTCAAATACTTCTCAATATTTCAAAATATTTTAAAATATACTTCAAAATATTTAAAAAGAATTTAAGAATGTTTAAAAATATTGAAAAATACTTAAAATTACTTAACAATACTTTAAAGACAGATTTAAAAATATTATAGTTTTTAAAATTTTTTTCAGATGTACTATAATTCTTCAGACTACCTCAAAACACTTAAAATTATTTTAAATTTCTTCAAAATATTTAAAATACTTAAAATTATTTTAAACTGTTTCCAAATGCCTACATGAAAATAATTGAAAATAGTTCCAAACACTTCTCAATACTTCAAAATTTTTTATATTTCTGTAAAATATTTTAAAATACTTAAAATTACTTTGAACTATTTCCAAATACTTTCTATTACTTCAAAATATTTCCAAATACTTTCTAATACTTCAAAATATTTCCAAATACTTTCTAATACTTCAAAATGCTTCCAAATACTTATCAATATTTAAAAATATTTAATAAAAATACTTAAAATACTTTTGGTTGTAGACAAGTGTATAAAGAAAAATATAAAAAAATATACTTTAAGAAACAGATTTAAAAATATTAATTTTTAAACTTTTTTTTATAAGTACTGTAATACTTCAGAGTTTTTAAAAATACTAGAAAGTACTTCAAAATACTTCAAAATATTTTAAAATACTTCAAACTATTAAAAAAGACTTCAAAATACTTAAAATAATTTGAAAATTAATAATAATGATCCCGAGTAATTTAAAGTCTATAGAAAATTATTTTTAAAAATCTTTAAGTATTTCAAAAGTAATTTAAATTCTTGCGAAAAATTAATTGTTTGATTAAAAAATACATTAAAAAATATCATGGAAATTTTTCTAATTTTCTCATGGAAATCATGGAAAGCTCATCGAATTTTGTAAAGAAAAATTTGTAGAAACCCTGCGTAAGTCATGAATATTATTTATATTACATATTTTATTTTATTTTTCTATTTTTTATTTATTTAATAAACGGGCAAGTCCAGTATTACAAAAAAGTATTACATATAATATAATATTCAAATATTGATCCTATTTGTTATAGGTACCACAATTTATAAATTTTTATAATCTTAAAATTTCAAATCCTCTGTAAATGGTAAGCACAAAAAATTTCCATTTGCATATGACAACTTATTGTTAAACATTGCGTTAAACAATTTATTGAAAAGTAAAATTTGTGCTTTTAAATTGTAATATAAAAAATTGATGTGCCCCTCAAAATATGTGTTCTTTTAGTCATAGACAATATAATATATAAGTTTGAAAAGATTAAAAAGATTTTTAAGAAAAAGAAATTTACCATCATTCGAACTCAAACCAAGAGTTCTATGGCATCTAATAGATGTCTGCTTGGTCGGTATACATCGAAAATTTCTAATTTATCATTAAATAAAAAGATTTTTAAGAAAAAGAAAAAAATTTATTTTTTTTTTAAGTCAAGAATAAAAATAGTTTCTTTAAAATTTGTGATAAAATTGGTGATAAAATTGATGATAAAATTGATGATAAAATATTGATGATAAAGTATTTATGATTTATTAATTGATAATTGCCCAAGAGAAAATTTAGTTTTTTTTACTCATGTCCTCGTTTTTCAATTTTGAAATTCATTTGCTTAATTGTTATTATCCCAAGAGAAAATTTAGTTTTTTTTACTCATGTCCTCGTTTTTCAATTTTGAAATTCATTTGCTTAATTGTTATTATCTTTCTTGGTGACCCCAGATGAGCAATTTAAATGCAAATTGTAAATTTTTTTGTATTCAAATTTAATTTAAATGCTCAATATTTCTTTTGTCTTAAGTATCGAGGAAGTAAATTGAGCAAACTGTATAGGTGAATAGGTCAATGAGCTGTTCATAGACACTTGAGTAAACCCCGAAACAATTGACCCATGTCAAAGGCAATGAGATTGACAAATTGAATAAGACAATAGTGTTAACAAACACCATCGTATATAAGAAATAATCGCGCTTCTTTACTCAATTAGGTTTTTTAAATTTACATTTATTAGCATAATTAATCATCAGCTCAACATTATTTGAAACAATTAATTTAATTCGTTTGGTGGTCGTTAAATAATTTATTTACTTGTTTGTACTTATATTTATATTTATTTACCTGTATTTCTAGATAATGAAAACACTTGAATGTTGACAATATTGTGCAAGGTGATTTGAAATTTGTAATGCAATTATTATTTAGAAAATTATTATTTGAAAAATTATTATTTGAAAATATTAATTACTCGATCAATTAGTTCTGCATAATCCAAAAATTATAAAAGAAAATTTTTAAATTATTTAATGTTTTTTGCATTTGGATTATTTGCCATGAAGTTGCATTGCAAATTGCAATGAATCGTGATGCGCTGAGTGCTCCAAAGAAAGGGACCTTAGAAGCAAAAAATTCAAGATTATTTTTGATGATAATTTTAACTTAATTAAAGCTTCTTTATTAATTATTTGTAGTAGGAAGCAGTTTTTCTTGATAATATGCACACAAAGTATTCATAAAAAACTTTTTTTAATTATTGCAACGAACCAAACGAATATTAAATAAAGTTAAAAATGTCATCAAACATAACCTATAATCGTTTGCTTCTAAGGTCCCTTTCTTCGGATCGATGCACAATTATTTCGCTGTTTTGGAGAAATATTTTCTGCGTGGAGTAACAAATATTTTAATTTTAAAAAATATTGTATATAAACATAAATTGTAAATAATCATATTGTATATAAACATATAAATTGTAAATAAACACATTGCGTATATAAACATCTTTGAATGCCTAATATAAAAAATTACAAACTTTTATAAAAATATTCTCCTGGAAATTTTTCAAAGCTGGTTCTTGAAAAATAATTATATTCGTGGAATATTTTAAAACCAGACTTGTGATGTAGCAACCCTGGGTCGTGTTTTAAAACATGTAAAAATGTATGTGTATAAAGATTTCAATTGAAGTTTAGCTTTTTTCAGCAAAATGGACCATAATTATGAACAATAAAATTGCAAGTATGTGTAGGTGTGATCGCTCATTTTAACGTTTTCCAACGAAATCCAATCGATTATTCCTTGAAGCGTAAAATTGATACGCAAACTACATTTGAATATTTGTTCAGACTCTAGACAAATAAAAAGAGAACATTTTTTATGTCTGAATTATATTTTTAATTAAAATTTTATTATGATACGAAAAAATTACAATTTTTGCCAACAATGTGTGTAAATGATATAAATAAATAATTATGATACAGAAAATTTAATTTGATTTATTATTTTTTATTATAATTATTTGTTATTTTTTTATTTATTATTGTAATATATTAATTTTGTAATTAGAAAAGCGACCCTAAAGAATTTAATTTTAGAAATTGAAATTAAAATTTTCAAAAAATTTCTTTCCTGCAATTATCTGTTTTTATATTTTTTGTTTAAAACAATATTTTTTGAGACAGCAATATATTGTAAAATCAGGTCATATCAGTCTTCCTATTTACCTGGCTCCTGTCCAAAATTTGTAAAATCAATATCAACCTTTTTACAAAATATTTTTTATTTGCAATGAATTTTGTTTTGTAATAAATTAATAATAACGTATATATAATCCGTTAGTGTAAAATTGTTCATTTTATTAAAATTAATGCAATTTATTTAAACAAATTCTCGACTTATTTTATTAAAAATTTACTGTAAAAAATTAATTATTTCTATTCCAAAATTTAATTAAAAATTACTAATACTAAAAATTATTGTTAAACTCGTTAATTAAAAAGATGTTGACTGAAACTAATTATGTCGTTATGATTTATTATGCAAGTGAAGATTGTCGAACTCATATTCTCTCAACTTTCGTTACGCAACAGTGTTTATATTCATAGATCAAGGCAATATTACTATTATTATTTAATTCCATTAATGATTTTTGTAGCAAAAGGACTTACAATTTTTTTTACGCAAAAAAGTCGTCATTTTTTTCTCTTTTTTTGTTGTAAAATACAAGCGTAAAATACAAATGATTCCAAATGATACAAAAATGATTCCAAATGATTATTTTCCATGAATAATGTTATTGCTATAATAATACTGTATTATTATAATAATAACATTATTGTAACATATAATATATATTTTTAATTTGGATGTTTGTAAATAAATATGGAAAGTACATATCTTTTTAGAATCATTTGTATTTTAAGCTTACTCTAATTGTTATTGGATATTTTACAATAAGCGTCAAATTCAAATTTTAGTAATAAATATTCTTTATTTGAAGTATATATACGGGTAAGAAATTTATTTTCCCCGTATTTTAATGATTAAAAACTAGGATGACCATAATTACCCCATTTTTTACTCTAATTTCTAACCATTTATAATAATTTCATTTTATGATTTTATTTAAATTATTATTATCGGTTTATTTTATTAAAATTATAATTACTATAATCACCCCATTTTGTACTCTATATTAGCAACCGTTTACAATAATTTCATTTTTATTATTTTTATTATAATATTATCGTATTCTTTTACTAAAATTATGACAATTGTAATAAAAATACTTGTACGTAATTTCTAAACTAATTTTTAAAAATATTGAAAATAATTTAATATTTTAAAATATTTTAAAATATTTTTTTTACATAATTCAAAATTTTAATTTGCTAACAGAGAAACAATATTTTTAATTTCAAAAAGTAAATTTTTATTTAAAAAGTTTTTCTTTCTTGTACTCTTAGTTTGCATTGGTGCAGTAGAGCATTGCGCCCTTATGTGTGTGTTAGTGTCGAACGTCCCAATTACCAAAATAAATTCATGTTGAAAATTCTTTAGCCACTTCTATGTTTCCCTTTAGTGAGACGAATTGCATGATTCTAAAGGAACGTAATAGATTTTTCGGTATCACTTTTTTTTATAATAAAAGAAAGAAAGATGAAAGAAAAAAATACTTGGAGAAAAGTATAATATTCGTTATACTGGAAAATAAATGTTTAACTCAAAATAAAAATCGAGATAAAAATTATCGCTGTGAGATCAAAATGTGGCCAAGCAATTTCTTCACGTAATTTCACACTTGTGTAAATCGGTGCTACAAGTGCAATTACTATGCTTGCATGATTCTATTATTAATTTTGAAATAGTTTTTAGTACGAATGTAACAAAAGTAATAATAATAAAGTACTTTTTGTCATTGAATCCAAATTCTTCTTTTAGTTTATTGGCCTAAGGTTCGTAACCAACAGCCAGTAGGATGAATCCAAATTGAAGATGAGAAAACCAAAATATATTCAAGCCTAGGCAAAACGTGCTCTCAGTGCACTCTCGAGCGGAGACGACGTTCCCCCTTCACGCGCCGCCATTTCCCCCGTTTTACCGCGCTCGCTGCGTCACGCTTCAATTAACGGCGAGTGTGGTATGGTGGGGGAAAATGCCTACGCATGGAGGGGGAACATCGCCTCCGCTCGAGAGTGCACTGAGAGCACGTTTTGCCCAGGCATGAGTATATGTATGAATTTTTCGTTATAATATAAAATGAGCTAGTTTTTAAACTCTGGCTTGTGATCGTGCCATCAATCTCACGAAATTTCATCTCACTGACTTTCAATTCTATTGCTTTTGTTTCCAGTCGTAAATTAAAATTCATCAACCTCGAGAATTTTAAAAACAACAAAACAAATGGAATTTAAAATTTCCCAGAATTTTTGACGTCAAACTTATTTGCCGATTTTCAATTTTTCAAAAAACAAATGTAAAATTATGTTCATTTTGCAAACATTTTGCTTTCTCGTAGAGAGAAACTTTTTTGCAAAAAGCAACGAACAATTTTTGGAAGAAAATTAAAAAAATATTAAAAGAATATAAAATAAATATATTTTAATATTAAAAGAATATTAAAAAATGATAATCTTAAAAGTTATAATAAAAAATTAAATTTTAAATGTCAAACAATGTTTCTAAAGTGTAACCATTTTTCCAAAAAATTTTGGTAATATACACTCTAAATCTGAATCAGTGAAAATTTCACTGAAGCCCATTCAGTGAACGACTTTTCTTTAATTCAATCAGTGAAATCTAACTGATTCTCAG
>WNHD01016454.1:0-10821 GCA_011057455.1 Ganaspis sp. Gsp50 | reverse complement strand
CTTTGATTTAAATTCAATTCAAGTAATTTAATAATTTCCTACACAATGCTAGCGCGCTTTAGCGCGCGAATAATTTGCTTGTTTTTAAATATTTTGAAGAACAGTTAAATAATTTAATGTATTCTGAAGGATTTTAAAGTATTTTTAGGTATTCTGAAGAATCGTTAAATAATTTAATGTAATCTGAAGTATTTTAAAGTATTTTTAAGTATTTTGAAGAATCGTTAAATAATTTGATGTAATCTGAAGTATTTTAAAGTATTTTTAAGTATTTTGAAGAATCGTTAAATAATTTGATGTAATCTGAAGGATTTTAGAGTATTTTTAAATATTTTGAAGAATTGTTAGATAATTTAATGTAATCTGAAGGATTTTAGAGTATTTTTAAATATTTTGAAGAATTGTTAGATAATTTAATGTATTCTGAAGGATTTTAAAGTATTTTTAAATATTTTGAAGAACTGTTAAATAATTTAATGTAATCTGAAGGATTTTAAAGTATTTTTAAGTATTTTGAAGAATCGTTAAATAATTTGATGTAATCTGAAGGATTTTAGAGCATTTTTAAATATTTTGAAGTATTGTTAAATCATTAGATGTAATCTGAAGTATTATATATTTTGAAGTATTTTGAAGTATTTTGAAGTTCTTTTCTGTAAAGAAAAAAGTATAAAATGTTGGTAAAACTTCTTAAAAAAGAAACTATTGGTAAAACTTAATAAACTGCAAAAAGTAAAGAAATTAAATAAAAAAAGTAAATTTCCACGATATAAATGAAAATCCCTTGAGATTTCCATGATTCCATGAGGAATAATGAAATTCCATAAAAATTCCACGTTTTCCAGTGTTGTAGAAACCATGCATAAAAAGTATGGAAACGTTTTTAAGTTATAAAAAAAATATTGGCACATTTTTAGCGATAAAAAATAGTGACAAGTTTTTTAGTCATAAAGAATATGGAAACATTTTTGCGATACAAAATAATGGCACGTTTTTAAGTTATAAAAAATATATTGAAATGTTTTTTAATCACACAATAAATATTGAAACGTTTTTTAGTCATAAAAAAAGTACTGGCACGTTTTTTAGTCACAAAAAAATAAGATATATCATATATTACATGATTTATCCGTAAAAAATATTGTCACGTGTTTTAGCGAAAAAAAATATTGCTCACGTTCTTTAGCCGTAAAAGATATTGTCACGTGTTTTAGCGAGAAAAAATATTGCTCACGTTCTTTAGCAGTCAAGAATATTGGGCACGTTTTTTGCATTTATACCCGAATTATTGCAAGTTATAAAATCATTATATAAATCATAATTCTACCCAAATTGTATCTACACTTGAATAATACGTTTAATTTGTTTATTTCTCGAAATTTTAGTGTCCTACCAGATCTTTGGCTTTTGGATCGACAGCATCAAATCTATTGGAAGGAAAGTTGTAGGATCCGCTTGTGATTTGCTCGTAGAGGCTCATTTTCGGATTATTGCTGCTGAAGGGCGTAAGGGCGCTCAAGCAGGTGTAAAGAATCACTCCGAGGCTCCAGACATCCACTTTTCTCGTGTACGAACCTCTGCCATGCGTAAACAAAATCTCCGGCGCTACGTACATCATTGTCCCGCAAAAGGTCCTCATTATCGTTTGAGTGTCCACAAATTTCGAAAGACCAAAGTCCGATACCTTGGCAAGAGTCATTTCCCTATCGCAAGCCAAAAGGATGTTCTCTGGCTGAAAATAATCATTAATTAACATTAGTGTCAAAATTTATTTCAACATTTATATTTTTTATAGTTCCTTTTTTATTCTCTTATAACATTTTCGTTTCTTTTCTATTTTTTCTTTCAGTTACTTTTCAATTTTTTCTCTCGGTTACTTTTCAATTTATTCTTTCAGTTATTTTTCTATTCTTTCTTTCAGTTACTTTTCTATTTTTTCTTTCAGTTATTTTTCTATTTTTTCTCTCAGTTACTTTTCTATTTTTTCTTTCAGTTATTTTTCTACTTTTTCTTTCAGTGGTTTTTCTATTTTATTAAGACTTGAATTCTCTTTTTTTTCCTAAATAGCTCTAGTTTTTTAAAAGCAAAGATTCCTTGAATTTGCAAACCTTTAAATCTCTGTGAGTGATGTCTTCGGAGTGGAGATACTGCACTGCTAGTGCAACTTGATAAAAGATCAATTTTGACTGTTTATCAGACAATCCACATTTTGTTTGCTTAATGCGATCAAAAAGTTCCCCGCCTTCCATTAATTCAAGGACAATGTAAACTGAATTCGGCATGTTAAAAACTTCCTCAGTTTTTATAATATTTGGCTGCAAAAGAAAGGAAAAATATTAACACACCTATTCAAGAGAAAGACAATTATTTGCAATTGCCAATGAACATTAAATTTAAAACTTCATTTTACGTTAAATTTTACATGGCATTAATAAATTACAACCTTTTACAAAATTTAAAATTAACATTAATTGAAAAATACTACAAAATAGATGTTTAAACTCTAGAAACTCCGATTCAATTATTGGAAAATATATAATTGTAAATTATAATCCGCACATAAAATTGACCAATTTTTGAATCTGATCTTAAAAAATTAATTTATTAATTAATTTATTAATTTGAAGAAGAAACCCACGTGGCGCAACCTCTTCATAATTTCCACCTCGTTGAGAATTTTTTTTGCTTCCATTGCCGTTGTATTGTTCATTGTAAGACTTTTTTTGGAAATTATTTTCATGGCAAATGTTTTGCACGATTGTTTTGCAAAAACTAATTTGACTTCTCCGCACGCTCCAGAGCCCAATTTTCGTGAAATTGCGTATTTGAATTTAATTTCTGGAGGCAAATCGTCACCCTCGTATGCCTGAATATTCATAAAAATGTAAACTGTAAACAGAGAATAAAATTTATGGATAAATAATAGAACATTCACAATAAAACATTCAAAATAAAGGCATTAGAAATAAAGGAAATGGAAATAATTAAAAATAAAGGAAATAGAAAGAATTAAAAATAAACGAAATAGAAATAATTAAGAATAAAGAAAAGAAAAATAATTAAAAATGAAGCAAATGGAAATAATTAAAAATAAAGAAAATAAAGATAATTAAAAATAAAGCAAATAGAAATAATTAAAAATAAAGGAAATAAAAATAATGTTTAAAAGCAAAAATAGAAGCAAAAAATGTAAAGTAGGAAAAACAACGCAAGTAATAAAAAAGAAAAAAATAAACGAAAACAAAAGAAATGACGGCAAATAAAAAAAATGCAAAAAAGCAATACAAATTATAAAATTAGCTAAAAATGTTTTTTTTTTAATTTACCTCCGAGTTTTGCCTGGGCGACGGAGATGATGTCATTATTTTCTAAAACGGCACGATTGCCTTTTCCAATTTTTATTTTATTCAAAAATGTTCCATTTTGAGACAGATCTTCAATATAAACGGCATAAATGTCTTCAAAATTATTTGAACATTTTATTTTCTCCCTCGTAATTTTGAAGTGCTGCTTGCTGATACAGTCGACTAATTTTTTATCCAATCCATAATTTAAAACGTTAATTTCACAATTGGCGCCCCTTCCGAGCGTGTAAACATCTCCGACCAATTCTAAAAACAATAAAAAACACTTTTTATAATAATACAAAAAGAAATAAATATTAAGCATAATAATATAAGTAATAATAATTAAAAAACAAAATATTAATAATAATAATTAAAAATCAAATTAATAATAATAATTAAAAAGCATAATAATATTAATAATAATAATAATAACAATAATAATCAAAAAACAATAAAATAAAAATAATATTAATAAAAACAATTAAAGAATAATAAAAATCAAAATTATCAAAAAAATGCTTTATTTCGTTTCATGTCTTTTTAGTGACAATTATAATCATTAAAAATTGTATATATAAATACATCAATATTTACGCACATAAATATACTACATTAAATACAAATAAACATACTTTTATGTGCTTGTACACACATAGTTAAAATTCAATTTATGCACGATTTCAACAGGTGTGTTTACGTTTCTGTTTTGATTATTCACAATCTATTTTCTCCCGAATCGGTCGAAAATAATTAATTAACAAAACGCGACACTGTTGTGAACAAATTAATGATTCAGAATTGTTTATTTAAAAATAAATTCACAACAAATTTCAATTACTTTAATTGTAAACGCAAAGCACTAATTTTGTTAATAAAAAAAAATTACAATAACCAAACTTTCGAAACAAATGTTATTTGCTATTCAAAAATACCACATTTATTGAGAAATGTAATTAAATATTGAAAATATTTTTACCAACTAACCAAATTGCATCAATTTTAAATCAATATTCATATAGTAAATAAAAAGCAATGTTTTTCCATGTATTTGGAAATTTTTTGGCTCAAAATTGTCCATAAAAATGGACAAATAAGCGATAATAGTAATAACAATAATAATAATGATAATAACAATAATAATAATGATAATAACAATAATAATAATAAGCGATAATAATTATAAGCGATAATAATAATAAAGAAAAAATATAAAAACAATAGCAGTAATAGTGTCAACAATGCCAAAAGAGAAAATTAACCATAAAACCACCAAAGCAGATAAAAAATAAAAAACGTGATTCAAAATGTATTAATCAATCTCACCGATTGGAAGAAACTTTGGTTTGTTAGGACAAAGTTTGCCCCAGGTGTAAGTCATGGGAGAATCAGTGAAATCTTGTGATAAGAAGTCAATATTTTGAGTAGACTGAGTTGTCTGGGTTGTTGCTTGCGATTCTGTCATTTCCTCGTCCATGGTGATAATTTCCATCAAAAGATCCGACAGCAAATAAATTAACGAAGTCCATAAATTAAACACTTAAACTGTAACACGAACACACGCTCGAACAATGTCCATTTGCTTAATCAATATTAATTCACAATATTATCACAATCACTTACACTCTGAAAATAACTCGTCGAACCTTCACTATTTTCATTAATAATTTTTTCCGAAAATATCCACTTTAGAGAGAGATAATCATTAAACAATGATTTTCGTCATTTTAGTAATAACTTTTTGAAAAAATGCCGATGTACGAAAGCGCTGTTTTTCACACGTGGGCAGGGTTGGAAAGTGACGCGTCATCAGGGCTGGGTCGTATTGAATGTAAATACATCTTGAAAATGCAATTAAAAAGAAAATTAATGTCAATATTTTTCAATGTTCACAATTGTTGTCAACAAGGCGAAAAAATTGTTCTTTGATTCTAAAACAACTATTGTTATTAAAAGGAACTAAATCAAAGATCGCATATTGGTTACATAATAATCATTGCTCTTTAGTGGAAGCTGTGAACGGACCCTTAAGGTCGACGAGTCCATTTTTCTCTTCTTTGACGCTTTTATAACAAAAATGGCAATTCAGACAGACGTCTCTAGTCTTCTTGAGACAAACACACAGTCTGTCTTATTTAAGGCGCATTTTAGAGAAAGAGAGATACATACACAGTCTGTCTTTTTTAGTCCAACGTAAATTTTTCTTTTTGGACAAGTTTAACAAAAGGTGTAAATGCAGCTTTAGTCCAAAGTAGTTTTTACGTTTTGGACAAGTTTAACAGAAGATGTGAATGCAGCTTTACTATTTCGGCTAAAACTTGTCCAAAACGCAAGACTAAAGCTGCATTCACCTGTTAAACTTGTCCAAACTTCAAAATCTACATTAGAGAAAGAGGGACAAATACTTAAGGTGCTTATATACCTCTCCGACTTTGGGAGAGAACAAAGGCTCGTGAAAAATCTGAAAATTGGAATTTTTGGGAGAGCCAATCAGATTTTTCACGGCCTTTGTTCTCTCTCAAAGTCGGAGAGGTATAAAAGCACCTTTATACCGTCTTTTTCAGTCCAACGGGTTCTTTTCTTTTTGGACAAGTGTAACAGAAGGTATAAATGCAGCTTAATATTCGAGAAAAAGAATTAGTCTGTCTCTCTCGTAACAATGCAGATTTTGCGACTTGGACAAGTTTAATCGACGGTACAAATGAGACTTTAGATAGCTTTTCACAATTTCTTTCACAATTGCGAGAGTTTGTTGAAAATTGAAACAAAAAATGGGGCTTGATTTAAACTGAACAAATTGGATTCTCTATCTCTTACACCAAACTTCAATAAATATAATTTCATTTGTATTATTACTTTTGCTTCCTTATAGAGGAAGCATTGTTTTTATATTATACGTAATATAAACTAAAAAAATTATAATTTAACATTGCATTAATTAAATTTATTGTAATTGATATTGTAATTGATTTCATTAATGAAATGTCAAATTAGAACTAATTTAATTAATGCAATGTTAAATTATAATGAATTTAATTCATGCAATGTTAAATTATAATTAATTCAAATAATGCAATGTTAAATTATAATTAATTCAATTAATGCAATGTTAAATTATAATTAATTCAAATAATGCAATGTTAAATTATAATTAATTTAATGAATGCAATGTCAAATTAGAACTAATTTAATTAATGCAATGTTAAATTATAATTAATTCAAATAATGCAATGTTAAATTATAATTAAATTAATTAATGCAATGTCAAATTAGAACTAATTTAATTAATGCAATGTTAAATTATAATGAATTTAATTAATGCAATGTTAAATAATAATTAATTTAATTAATGAAATTTAAATTATAATTAATTTAATTAATGCGATGTTACATTATAATGAATTATAATGGAATGTTAAATAATAATTAATTTAATTAATGAAATTTAAATTATAATTAATGAAATTTAAATTATAATTAATGAAATTTAAATTATAATTAATGAAATTTAAATTATAATTAATTTAATTAATGCAATCTTAAATAAATTATAATTAATTTACTTAAAGCAATGTTAAACTATAATTAATTTAAATAAAAAATAAGTTAAATTATAATTTCTCAATTACTATTATATAACTTAAATTTCAAAAAAACCCTTTATCTGAACAATTGCCAAAATTGTTATTAAAAAAAAAAAAAATTGGCTCATGGGGGGATCGAACCCGCGACCTTCGCGTTATTAGCACGACGCTCTAACCAGCTGAGCTAATGAGCCATGGAAAAATTCACCACCCATGTCACTCAAGAAGCGCAAAGTTTCTAGGTAATTTTATAATTATTTTTTTTCATAAGAATTTCTTCAATTAAAAAAAAGAGTGAACAAAAACAGCCAGAAAGTAATATACACAAATTCCCTTTCTGCCTTGCTATGCATTTTTCAAATTCTGACATTTGTTTCGCCATAGAGATAAAAGATAATAAGTAGCGTACGACAAGGCTGAAAAAAATGTGCGCTAGTTAGAAAGAGAGACAAATTGAACACCAGGTATCCTGCTTTATTAACGCATGCGCAAAGACTTTATATCCCCCTATCTACCCATCCCTGGTCGCATCTATATCTATGACTATGTTTCAAAACTTTACAGTGAGTTTCCAATCTACGTTGCACATTATCAAAGCTCATTGCTCTCCATTACGTAATTTTGTCTTCTGCTGTCTCTTATCAGCAACTGCTTTTATTTCCATAAAAAATTCAAGTCACGTTTTATTTCAGAGAAAACCTATTATTTGAGAATTCAATCGATAATAGAGAACTACAGATTGCCATTACTATTAGTTAAGATTTTCAAGTGTTCAATAGATGTTTTTAACCTTGTAAAAAATTTTTTAAAAAATACTTTTTATTACAAAAGCCGCTAAAATAACGAATAAATGTTTATCGTATTTGTAAACAATCGATTTTATTCAATGATTAATTTAAATTGAGAGGAAAAAAAGATGCTGACAAAGTAAATTGACGACCACTTTTAATTTTTTGAACATATGGTTATAAGAATATTTCAAAGAAAATACAGTGTTTAATTTATTTTTAATTCAAAATGACAACGTTTTTGTGTGAAACGTAGTAGTTCAGCGAGAAGTGTGAATAGTTTGCATTTTTAAAATATGACTTATACTTTCTATCAAAAGACCCTCGTCATCATTATTGTTTTCACTGGTGCTTTTCATACACTTTCTGTAAAGTAAGTACTAAAGTCTTGATTTTTTAATATAATATTTTAAGAAAGAAAAATTTGTAAAAAAACTGAGATTTTTTTAAGAACAGACATTAAAATTAATCCGAAAAGGGTATACATCTAGGAACTAAAATAAAAAAAAATATACATTAAAAATTAAAAAAGAATTAACTTAGAAGTATCCTTAAAGAAACACAATTGACCTGAATAATAAAATTGTGAGAAAATATATTATTATAATAATAATAATTATTATAATAATAAAATACAAAATAGACACGTTAATATTAAATTTTTTAATTTGTAAATTTCTACTCCATTTTACATCATCACAAAATGTCTTGTCATCTTTTATTATTGTTATTCGTTTCAGTATTTTTTACTACTTATTAAAATTTCCATCCACAAACGGACGCAAAAAAATGAAGTCTTTTTAACGAAGTATTAAACAAATTTTGAATACTTTTATTATTATTATTATCTATTATTGCTTTCTCGTATAGGAAAATTAATTTTTTATTATTTTCATTTTTATTGTTAATATTTTATTATTTATTATTATTTATTCTTTTTAATATTTGATTTTTATTACTGCGGGTTCTGTATTTTTGAATCAATAAATTACTGTTTTCATTCAATTAAATAATAAATAGGAAAAATGAATAAATAAAAAAAATAAATAAATAAAATAAATAAATA
Source organism: Ganaspis sp. Gsp50 (assembly GCA_011057455.1). Taxonomy (NCBI): domain Eukaryota; kingdom Metazoa; phylum Arthropoda; class Insecta; order Hymenoptera; family Figitidae; genus Ganaspis; species Ganaspis sp. Gsp50. The sequence continues at coordinate 2,039 of WNHD01016454.1, read as the reverse complement.
AAATGAATAAGAAAAATAAATAAATAAAATAAATAAGAAAAATAAATAAATAAAATGAATAAGAAAAATAAATAAATAAAGTAAATATTAAATTAAATTAAATACAATAAAATCCAAAAATACATAAATTTTATTTTTAAAAACGTTTTTTAAAACAATTGATAGTAAAATACAAAAAATTCTTTAAGAAAAAAAATGCATTCTTAAAAATGCAATCTAAATTAATAAACAAAAATTCCAAAATTCATAAAAACGTGGGCAATAATTGAATTTTTTCAGATTCGCTGATCGTTCAGAGGCAATTGGAGAAGATGGAGAAATCAGAAAATTCAATCATCCTTTTGTGGAAGCATCTTTTATGTTTCTCGGCGAAACTTTGTGTTTATTAGTTTATAAAATTGTCTGTTTGTACCTCAACAAAAAATCGGTAAGAGACAAAAGAATTGAATTACAAATTAAATTTAATAGTTATTAAACTGCATTGCAATAGAATTGAATTTCAAATTAATTGCAATTGAATTGAATTATAAACGAATTGAATTACCAATTCAATTAATTACAGGTGAATTGAATTGCAATTTAATTTAATTACAAATTAATTGGATTACAATTGAATTGTAATTGAATTGCACTTAAATTGCAATTGAATTACAAATTAATTTAATTACCAATTAATTTAATTGCAATTGGATTACAGTTGAATTGAATTGTCATTGAATTGCAGTTGAATTACAAATTAAATGAATTGCAATTGAATTGAATTGCGATTGAATTAAATTGCGATAGAATTACAATTAAATTGTAATTGAATTGTGCTTGAATTGCAATTGAATTGAATAGCAAATGAATTGCAAATGAATTGAATTGAATTGAATAGCAAATGAATTGCAAATGAATTGAATTTAATTGAATAGCAAATGAATTGCAAATGAATTGAATTTAATTGAATAGCAAATGAATTGCAAATGAATTGAATTTAATTAAATAGCAAATGAATTGCAAATGAATTGAATTGAATTTAATTACAAGTGAATTGAATTGCAATTGAATGAAATTGCGATTGGTTTACAATTGAATTGTAATTGAATTGCACTTGAATTACAAATGAAATGGATTGCAATTGAATTGAATAGCAAATTACAAATTAATTGAATTGCACTTAAATTACAAATGATTTGAATTTAATTTAATTACAAATGAATTGAATTGCAATTGAATTTAATATCAAATGAATTGAATTGCAATTGGATTACAAATGAATTGTAATTGAATTGTAATAAAATTTCAATTGAATTACAAATGAAATGAATTTAATTGAATTGCGATTGAATTTAATTGTAATTGAATTGCACTTGAATTGCAATTTAATTTAATTACAAATGAATTGAATTGCAATTGAATTTAATTACAAATAATAATAATAATAATAATGAACAATAGTGAAACAATAATAGTAATTAAATAATAAAAATGAGAATGTAACAAAAGAAAATGATTTCAGGATGGATCTATTGACACGAATCCGCTGACGAAAGGCAACAGAGACGTGAATCCGATGATTTTGATGTTTCCCGCATTCTGTGATGTGATCGCGACATCATTGAGATACATCGGCCTGACAATGACTTACGCAAGCAGTTTTCAAATGCTGAGGGGAGCAGTGATTGTTTTTACCGGAATTTTATCCATGGGATTTTTAGGTCGAAAACTAGGTTCCAGAGAGTGGACTGGAATCTCTTTTGTAATTATTGGTTTAGTGATTGTCGGTATCACTGACGTTTTAAACGAGGATCGAAGCATCGGTTCAAATTCCATAATAACCGGAGATTTACTCATTCTCTGTGCCCAGGTAATTTAATTTACAAAACAATCCCAAGAATAAAAAAAACCTCCAAGCGGAATCAAAAAGTGTAAAAAAGAATAGAAATGTTCCGATTTTATGGGCCGCCATCATTTTTTCCAAAACTCAATTGTCAGAATGTGCAATAGGCCGAATTTTAATTGTCCGAATTTTTAAATACCCGAATTTGCATTTGTCA